>AJFL01000523.1:0-57749 GCA_000467735.1 Rhytidhysteron rufulum CBS 306.38 | reverse complement strand
CCCCATCGCCCCCCCAGCGCATCCGCATCAACACCTCTCATCTCGCTCACGAAGCCCATCCCACTGTCGCGCTCGCCCACGCACCCAGCCGGCACCATGGCCAAGCAGAAAAAGGAAGAGCCCACGGCGGAGCTCATGATCTCCATCGAGCAGTTCACGCGCACCAGAGACTCGGTAAGTCGACGACGACGCTGTTGTTTTTCTCATCCACAGTTCGACGCGTCCCAGACGGTTCATCACATCGTGATCATCCTCCACGCCCTGCGTTTCACAGCTTTGACCTCGATTTCATTCTTGTTGTAGTCGCACACAAACACACAACACTCGGCGCTCCTGTTCCCCATGTTCCCTTCCCCTGCCCTCTGCCTTCATCATCTTACTTCTTTGCTGAGACGCATGTTCAACTTCACAGCAACACCTTGCAACCCTCATCCCGCAATTGCTTGATATGCTTCATAATCCCTTTGACGATCCATCCGTTGAGGTCCCCAATGCTTACAAGAACCTCCACCAGGTCGTCGTCGCCCTTACCAGCCTTCAGAATGGCCTTCAACACGTCCAATCCGGCATCAATGACCTCTTGCGCGCCTACATGAACCACACGGCCTCCATCCTGGCCGGCGAGTCTGGCTCTTTGGACAGCCTTCAACTGAACATGGCAAACGCATCTGCTAATGTTGAGGGAAGCTCTTCCAACGCAAGCGCCGCGCCTCCCAATGCTGTTGCTCCTACTTCTGCTGCGGCTGCGACTGCGGCTCCTGTTCCTGTTGCTGCTGACGGATCAAAGCGCAAGAGGAAGAGGGAAAAGAAGGAGAGGGATCCTAATGCGCCTAAGCGTCCTCTCACCGCGGCATTCTTGTATGGTCAACATGCCCGTCCCATTGTGAGGAAGGATCTTGAGTCAACTCTTGAGGAGGGCCAGAAATTAGAGCCAAATGCTGTCAACATCGAAGTCACTCGTCGCTGGAATGATATGCCAGAGGATGAGAAGGAAGTACGTATTCCCTCATATCACCACCACCATTCTTTAGCTTCTTTCTCTTTGCGCCAATTCAAGTTCTTACTAACACTCTTTACAGCTCTGGAAGCAATCGTACCGCCGCAGCATGGAGGAATATAAGGAGCAGATGAAAGACTACGTCGCGCGCACTGGTAATACCAGCGCTGAAATCGCTGTCCATGATGAAGAGGCCACTGACGAAGCTGAAGTTGGTCCAATTGATACAGATGCTGAAGCCACTGAAGACAGCGACGATGAGGCTGCCAAAGCTCCTTCTCCACCTCGCAAGGCGCCCACTCCTCCAGCTGCTACCGTCAAGACTCCCCGCCCCAACAAGCGCCAAAGGACTAATGGTGTTGCCCCCGCTCTGGCTCCTTTGGCACCAGCTGCCCCAAGCCCAGTCCCCGTCCCTAACGCTCGTGGAGCTTCCTCGTCTGCCATCTTGCCTCCTGGTGTCACTCCTGTTGAAACTGCTCCCCCCGCCAAGGGCGGTAAGAAGACCAAGAAAGATAGGAATGCTGCTGCTGCTGCTAATGCCACTGAAGCAGCTAAGGAACCTAGCCCTGAGGAAAGCAAGAAGAAGAAGAGCAGAAGTACCCGTCAGACCGAAGAAGCTGAGAAAGAGGCACCACCGCCACCAGAGAAAGAGACCAAGACCACCAAGAAGAGAGAAAGGAAGAGGAAGAACGAAGGTGCTGCTTGAATAGGTCAATAAGTATGAGCGAGCAACATGTGATTGATTGATTGAAATAAGCGACAAGCACGCAGCAAGCGGGTTCCATAGTTTCATCTGCGTTATGTGTGCGTGGGCGTACAAGGTTACCCTTTTATCATCTGTATTGTTCCATACGTTTCTATTTTCTTTTCGGACTGGGGACGGAGTCAATGGTTGATGGGTTCTCTCTCAAAGGTAAATTCGAGGTTAAGTAGGAAGACAGGGTTTTCCCTCTGTCGCTTCCTTTCACTTGCAAAGAAAAGCTTTCTGGTGTTTCAAACTGCTGCACACTTCAATTCGGAGGATTGTCTTAGTCGATGGATGTAGATTAAGGTAGCTATAGCTATGACTTAGTAGGTTCATTTATTCATTTATGGTATGTTGTTCTTGATTCCATGGTTATGTGATTCATTCAAAACGTGGATTCGTATATATGTACTTGGGCAGATTTGGTTAACAAGAGAAGAAATCGTTCATCTATCCATATATCAAAATATCTCTCATCCCCTATCCCAACCCAACCCATTCCCAAAACTCTCCCTCCACAACCTAATAAACAAAATACCCCTGCGTCAACGGCAACTTCTCGCTCGGATCCGCGGTACACAACTTCCCATCCGCCTCGACCGCATATCTCTCAGGATCAACCTTCATCTTCGGCCTCGTATCATTGAACTTCATATCGCGTTTCCCGATCTTACGACAGTTCTTGACGGGCTCAACACGTTTCTTGAGATCGTACGAGGCGATGACGCCCGAGGTTATGGAGTGTTGGGATACGAATGTTATAGAGGTTTTTGGGACTAGGGGGGCGAACATGGGACGCATTAGGATGGGCTCGACGGTTGGTATTGAGGCGTTTGGGTCACCCTTTTTGGGTGTCAGTATGTGTGGATATGTATAGGAGGAAGGGGGTTAGGAAGGGGGAAGTTGGGTGAATGAAGGACTTACCATCTTTGCGTAAGAGATCATACCACTTTTAACGACCATAGTAGGCTTAACACCGAAATTCTCCGGCGCCCAAAGAACCAGATCCGCAACCTTGCCCACCTCAATACTCCCAATCAAATGACCCATTCCCTGAGCAATAGCCGGATTAATCGTGTATTTACTGATATACCTCTTAACGCGGAAGTTATCAGCGTCGGTACCTTCATCTTCCTTTAGCGTGCCTCGTTGGACTTTGTTCTTGTGCGCGGTATTCCAGGTTCTGAGAATGACTTCGCCACAACGACCCATGGCTTGCGAGTCCGAGGACATCATGGATATGGCGCCCAGGTCGTGGAGCACGTCTTCTGCGGCGATGGTTTCGGCGCGGATGCGGGATTCGGCGAAGGCGACGTCTTCGGGGATGTTGCGGGATAGGTGGTGGCATACCATTAGCATATCTAGATGCTCATCTAGGGTATTCATTGTATACGGCCGAGTAGGATTCGTAGATGACGGAAGCACGTTGTCATGTTCCACCACACTGATGATATCAGGGGCGTGGCCGCCTCCGGCACCTTCGGTGTGGTAGGTGTGAATGGCGCGGTTCTTGAAGGCTCTGATGGTTTGTTCCACGAAGCCGGATTCGTTGAGTGTGTCTGTGTGGATGAGTGCTTGGATATCGTAGTCTTCGCAGACGCTGAGACAGGCGTCTATAGCTGCGGGGGTGGAGCCCCAGTCTTCGTGGAGTTTGAGACCGCAGACGCCGGCTTCGGCTTGTTCTTTCAAGGGGGCTTGCGAGGCGTCATTGCCCTTGCCTGTGATGCCGAAGTTGAGGGGGAGGGCGTCTAGGGCTTGGAGCATTTGGCGGATGTGGGTTGCGCCTGGGGTGCAGGTTGTGGCGTTTGTTCCTGTGCTGTTATGTTGTTAGTGTTTGGTGGTTCATAAGGGGAGGTTACTAAGTACCTTGGACCTGTTCCTCCTCCTAACATTGTTGTGATACCGGAGGAAATGGCTTCGTAGGCTTGTTGCGGACAGATGTAATGAATGTGTGTATCCAACCCACCAGCTGTGACGATATCCTTTTCCGCAGCAATCACATCCGTACATGCGCCAATAACGAGATTCGGATCTACACCTTCCATGACATCTGGATTCCCTGCTTTGCCAATCCCAACAATAATACCATCTTTGATACCGATATCAGCTTTGTAGATGCCAGTCCAATCTACTATCAAAGCATTCGTCACGACGGTATCCAAACTCTCTTTATCAGGAATTCCACCCGACTGACCCATTCCTTCTCTTATAGTTTTACCACCACCAAAAGCACATTCATCGCCATACTTGGTAAAGTCCTTTTCAACCTTAATCCATAGATCAGTGGCACCTAGTCTGACCAAATCTCCCGTAGTGGGTCCATACATGCTGATATACGTCTGTCTTTCCATGGTAGCGATATCGATGTGTGCAGCGTCTCCCAAAAGCTCAGGTTTGTGAAGGAAACCGCCGGCTTGAAGTCGTTCGATGATGCCGGAGGCAATTGTCGCATCTTCGATGGAACCGGTGGCAAGATTGTTACCTCCTTTGATTATCTTGTTCCCTGCTATTTGGACTAGTGTCACTGTTTTGGTGTCACCGGGTTCGAAACGAACAGATGTTCCTGCGGGAATGTCTAGACGGAATCCATGTGCACGTATTCGGTCAAATTCCAGTTGAGGGTTCGTTTCAATGAAGTGATAATGGGAACCAACCTATACAGTCAGGGGGTTAGAAAGCCTAAAGGTGGGGTTATGTTCATATATGTTACCTACCTGTATAGGTCTATCTCCTTTGCTCGTGACCTTCAATTTGATCCGCTTACGCCCTGGATTGAGTTTGATAGTGCCCCTTTCACCTTTCACAGCGATGACAGCTCCAGGTTGGTTTTTAGCTTCATACACTGCTAGGTCTGGGAGCGGGAACATGTCATTTGAGGGCACGGGTAAGAAGGATCC
Organism: Rhytidhysteron rufulum CBS 306.38; assembly: GCA_000467735.1. Lineage (NCBI taxonomy): Eukaryota > Fungi > Ascomycota > Dothideomycetes > Hysteriales > Hysteriaceae > Rhytidhysteron > Rhytidhysteron rufulum. Next base: position 53,110 of record AJFL01000523.1, on the reverse strand, counting down.
ATAAAGAGCTTTCTCGAGGTCTCCATCATCGGTGCTGATTGGATGGTGGATGGTTACTAGATAGGTGCCCGTTGGGAAAGTACCCTCGATCATGAGTTCGGCGAGGGATGAGACGACTGATGGCAGGACATGTCGGCGACCAAGCATGGTCTTGCCAATGGACATGAGATCAGCCACTGTGTGATTGCCATCGCGAACAAGCTGTACGCATGGAGTTTAGTAAAGCAGCAAATGAGGGGTATAAGACGGTAGATGTATGTACTTCTTGGAGATTGTTTGCGATCAAAGCCTGTATGATTGTGAGTTCGATGTGTCAAATACGAGAAGAATTGATATTGGATTGGCTCACAGTAGCTTCTGCATGGTTCAATCGCACACCTCTGGCGAGACGTCGTTGGGCAAGAAGGCCAAGCTGAGAGATGACGAGCTTGTCGAGCTGGGCGACGCAGGGGAATATGCGTTAGTGGGGCAGCAGGTGGGGGAGTCGGTAGGGGGGTGGTGGGAGAGCTCGGTACCTCTTTAGGACACAGCTGCATTGCTCCGTATGAAAGCCGCGATTGTGAAGGACAACGGGCTACTACTGCTACTTACAACGACGATGAGGAATTGGAGGGACTGTGATAACGAACGTCGGGCGGATAGATAGAAGAAGAGGGCTGAACCATGGGCCCTTTGGCCGGTGTCCCCTCTTCAATCGCCTTTCCCATCGCTGCAGGGCAATGCGCGGGGGGCCTGCCTACGATAAGATAGAGCGAGGTTTCTGGTATGGGCGAAAGAAATGGTCAAGATAAGGCTGGCCAATGATAGAGGTATCTGTCGATACATGACGCCGTGCGGCCGAGTTAATAATAAGAATACATAAACGATACTGCAGACTACGAGATAGTCAACGGCGATAAGTTACCTACGGCCTCATTATCTGACGTCTAGCTCTGTGGTAGTGTTGTAAGAAAATTCCTTCTTTCTAGAATACACTTTGTCACGGAGGGTTACAGAACGAAGATTAGGTTTCAGGTGGTAAGGTATTATAATAACACGAAGCTACTCAGAGGCTCGTGATTTCATAGATGGATGAATAAATGATGACTTTCCTCATGTCTATGGCTGCGTGCTGCGGGTTGGTGGAATAGCAGGGGCGGCACAAACTCGGCTTCTCAAGGCCTATCAGACCCGCAGTTTCTTCCCACAACTACTTACTCATACTCTTATTTAAAGGACCTCGAAATCTTCTACTGCCGGCTTCCATTGCTTCTACTTAGAGATGTCCTCGCAATACGCGATATATACTCTCTTCAACAAATGGAACCAAGCCTGAAAGCTGCCTCGGCTGCACGCACCTAAGGTCCTCTGTACTACTCGGTGCAGCCTGCGTTGTCTGCATGACCATATCTAGAACGCTAAATACGCCTAGGATTATGTCGCATGGCTAATCTGCTTGGAACTCAAACGGATAGCATTTTGAGTAGAAATAGGAAGGATGTTGCGGCCCATGACATAAGATAACCGTAGGCATCATTACCTGCTGGATGCCTAGATGATGCAAGTATTCATCTGTTTGGATGGCTAACTGTCCGAGAGCATGGAAGATACATATCTGTCTCCTGGATGTTTCATTCATGTCACTTCCAGCTTTCTATTGCAGTCACAGATTTCATGGTCACGCTCAGGCTCAGATCCATTTCCCGATCAAGCCTCGCCCTCCTGTCAGCCGCCCACCTCTGTTCAGCCTGCTCTCTCTTCTTTCCTTCCTTCAACCTCCCGCTTTCTATTTTCCTTCCAGCCCTTGTCATCTGTCACATTCTCACAGGCTACGATAAACATTCCATCCATCTCTTTCGGTTTCTCATGCTCCCCACGACATCATGATACTTTGAATCTCTGTATCCTTGTCTCCTAGGCAAGGGTGCCAGCGAATAGTCATGAGTTCATTCTGGCAACGCATGAGAGGACCATCAAGTGGTCCAAACCAACGAGGCATCCCCGGACAAACTCAGACGACTCCAAAGGTTCAGAAATCATGGTCGATTAAGAAATCTCCCACCGATCCAAATGCCCCCGATCGCCGTCTACAGTTGCACCAGCGCTGCCTGTACGAACGGCAGCTGCCTGGAAATGCCTTCGTCTCCGCTCACGTGAATCGACTTCAACATGGGTTTTATCAAAGTAACGCATTACACGAAGAAACTTTGGATCACGTCTATTTCGTCTCCGTTCATTTCGTATTTCACCCTTACGATACCCGCTCACATCGTTTTAAGTCTGCCGTCATTCGCGTTTCTATTCATGGCGACTTCAATCCGGAGGAAGAACCGAAACATGGTTTTTATGTCTCTCATTCGCAACCTAGGATTTTGAAACATGCTCCTGAACTCATGTACGGCGCTATTTCTCCTGAGAATCTGCAGTGGCATTTTTCGCTGTCAAGTTCATTAGGGGTTTCTCAGGCACCTTTGGCTGCTACTTTGAATCCTTCCGCTGGAGGTAAGCAACCAATCCATCATATTCGCCACATCAATCTACTCACATTGATCCAGTCAATGGCAGCTATAGGATCTACGACATGATGAGTATTCAAGGTTCTCTACGCACCTTGCAAAGTCCCCTCGGTTCTGAGTACGACATTGAAGACGGCATGGCCGTGTGGACGCTCGAAGAAAACCTTTTACAAAGATCTGGCTTGCCGAGAGAATTCGATTTCGTCATGCTAATTCACAAGCCTAATGATGTCAAAAACGTTTACATGAGCGTCGACGTCGATGCCGTCGTTGAGGCCCCAGTAATTGGCAATTACCCGAAATGGTATACGAATTTGCCATCTTATCGACCGTTCCAACATTTCTTGTTAGACTTCAACGACGATGTCGGACAAAAGTTCCTGCCCTCTCACCCGGGAAAGGGATTTAACTTCGCAGATCTGTTTAAAGACCTTGATGATTATATCACAATGCCCGGAACTACGTATCCAACTAATGTATGGTGATTTTAAATTACATTTCCTTGCATTCCAGGGTCTTGCGGCAGTACATGGATTTTCCTTTATCAGAAGGAGATGTCGTACAAAGCCGAACCTCAACATTCAGACCAGGAGAACATCTGTTCATAAAGTCTACACTTCTTAAATTAACCAAACGCTAATCATATGCAGGATTCTGTTAAACGCGATGACTCGGATCGGAGGCCAAGTACTTCCCACAGACACCATTACCATGACCCTTCAGGAGGCAACATGATGGACCCCAACACAGGGATGAGTCACTTACCAAATGGCTCTACAATTCCTCCATGGAATAGAACAATAGCTGCCCAAGACAATTCTCCGAACTGGCACAGTTGGGCTCCAGACGCGTTAAATGTTCGGGTAATGTTGGAACACCATTATCCATCACAGGCATCACCATCAAACCCCTTCTCCAACAGTCCTTTCGCCAGCCAGGATCCACTCCGTCGACGTTCAATTCGACGTTCTAAGTCACGGAATGGTCTCAAAGAACTCAGCGCCCAGCAGGCACTCCAAGAAGTAGCGCGAGGGACATTGCATGAAAGCTAATGTTGCCTACAGATCTATGGACAATTGCTGGACAATACCATATCCATTGAAGCTCTTGGCTAGGAATGCGAAGTATGCGGTCTATGCGATGGAAACGTTGGAACGGTGGCGTTCTAACCCCGCAACGTGACATCGCGTTCCATTGGTGACAAAATGTGGCGACCTATTATTCTCTTTCCACGTCCTCCGTCTCAGCTGAGGAGAAATTAGGCAGCATAGCAGTACAATGACTGAAAGCTCAGAAAATATCCCTTGGCAAGGGGAGAAATTGGGTATAAATGACCGCACCGGAGTTCCCTATCAGTCAAAGCAAACTCAATTACCTTTCACACACATCTATTCACAAACCTATCACAATCATCCATCACAATGGCAGAAAACGGAAATCTTCCAAAAGTACACCCATATCTCATCACTCTCATCATCGACATCACCATTAACAACAACACTAGATCGTCTCCAAAGAAGAATGGCTCCAAGCCCGTAAAACCCTCCTCGAAAAGGAGAAAGCCCATACCCGCGCCAAAGACGACCTCTCCACCGCTCGCCGCGCCCTCCCCATGGTCAAAGTAGACAAAGAATACACCTTCACCTCCCTCACCGGCGAAACCCTCACCCTCCAAGACCTCTTCCAAGGAAAATCCCAACTAATAATCTACCACTTCATGTTCCCCCCCTCGGCCAACACACCCTGCCGCTCCTGCTCCCTCGTCGCCGACAACATCGCCCCAACCACGCACCTCCAATCCCGAGACGTCCAACTCTGCGTCGTCTCCCTAGCGCCCATCTCCAAAATCGCGCCCTTCAAAAAACGAATGGGTTGGGAGTTTCCTTGGTATTCATCTGATTCTTCATCTTTCAACACCGATTTCCACGCTTCTTTGGATCAGGAGCATACCGAGTATAATTATAAGAGCGCGCAGGATTTGTTGGGCCAATGGGAGACGAATGAGGCAGAGATGCCCGGGATAAGTGTATTTTTGAGGGATGGGAAGGGAGAGGTTTATCATACCTATTCGGCATATGCGAGGGGCGTGGAGAATGTGGTGGGGACTTATGCTTGGTTGGATCTGACGCCTTTGGGGAGGGGGGAGGTGGGGACGGGGATTAGGATGTTTAAGTTTCATGATGAGTATGATGGGGAGGGTAAGGATGGAGAATGAGAATGAGAGCTAGGAATAAAGAACTCGAAAGGAATGAACGAAATGGGCAAATTGTCACAATGTTTTCATATGGAGTTATAATTTTACGGAGGTTTCCATTGCTTTTTGTACATACTTTTTGACGCCTAAGTGTCAGATCAGAATTGTAAACAAACAACTCATTGTATCCGTCGCTATAAGCTTTTTGTGTTTATAGGCGTTCACCCGCCTGATTGATATGTTGGAAAACCTCTCGTTTGTTCGGATCACACTACTGGTCGTGCGTCCTTCCCTATATGAACCCAACCCACTTTTGAACATAGCCACGCATTCATCACTTTCTCTGTAGAATAACTAACGGTCCATCCAATTTCCGAAAAGAAGAATCGGTCTAGGATCGGTAGTCGCCAGAGAGAAACCTCACCAAGTGACATCAGCTTCGGCGGCATCGCCCCAGCCGTTGGCACCGGTGTCTTCAGCAGGAGCAGGAGTAGCGTCCCAACTGCCATTTGCACCGTTGTTCTCAGCAGGGACTGGATCGGCATCCCTGCTACCGGTTGCAGCTGTAACGGGTTCGGCGTAGGCTTCGTAGCTGTTGCTGCTGTTGCCGTAGCCACCACCACCACCGCCGCCGGAGTAGTTGTTGTAACCGCCTGTGTCTTCTTTGAGAGGCTGTGGGCAACGTCGCATTCCATGACCCTCTGTGAAAGGATTAGTAAGATATTTCACTAGACTATTAGGGTTCTTAGACTTACTTTCGCCGCAATTAGAACATGTGACTCTGCTCCAGTCTTTAGGCTTGGTACACTCCCTAAGGCAAAACATGTTAGTATAAAAAGGTAGTTGAAAGGGTGTATAGGAAGAACGAACCTAGAAACATGACCTTCTTCATCACAGTTCCTGCAGATGATCTTCTTCGGCTCGGTACATTCGGAAGCTTTGTGTTCGCCGCCGCAGTTGTGACAAGACATAACACGACGGGGTGGAGCTTCGGGGCAATCTCGTTTCATATGGTCACCTCCGCAGTTGTAGCAGGACATGCTTCCTCCGCCGCCACCACCACCACCGCGGGGAGCTCCAGGACAATCGCGCTTGAGATGATCCCCACCACAGTTGAAGCAGCCGCTTCCACCTCCACCACCACCACCGCGGGGAGCTTCAGGACAATCTCGCTTCAGATGATCGCCGCCGCAGTTGAAGCAACCCTTGTTGGAACCGTTCTGGTTGGTGGAGTCGTTGAGCGTGGTAGAGCCGTAGTCGTAACCACTTGAAGCATTGAAGCCATCCTCAGCAGCCCAGTCAGAAGCTCCGCCTTCACCATTGGCATGGACGTTCAGTTGAGCCTCTTGCTTTTTGAGGTACGCTTGCTTGAGGGCAACATGCTTCTTGGAACGCTCGTGCGCACTCCAGTCGATTGTCTTGATGACTCGATCGCAAGTCTCGCAGATGGTGTCTCGCGGTTGAATATTCCTGATCGCTTGATAGGGACGTGACATCACATGGTTGTTGTTGATGAAGTTCGGTCTACTATGACCTCGTGCCATCTTGACTCAGATTAAGCTTCGCAGATATATTTTGTGAACTAAATCTGTTGTCAGTTTCTTGTATTGAGCGGCTCGAAATTGATGAAGTTGAGTGGAAGAAAAGCTCACCTGTGCTTGAAGAACAACAACCTATGTAGGGCGGCGTAGCGCTGCTGACACGAGACACGAGGACAAGAAGGGAGGCCTGTGGAGGGAGGCTGTTCCCTTGCTATACCTCTTGAACAGTCGACACAAGTTCGTGCGCTGGGTTGAATGTGGGCGAGGTGTCGCGGTGAGGGGATGGAGGCTGGGAGAAAGAAGAGGTCGATATAAACAGACGTGCCAAGACTTTCACCGGGTGGCGTTGGGCAAACAAACGCATCAAATGAGCCCATGAACCCGCACGAGCCAAATGTATGGCCGTTTGGCTCAAATCCCGTTCCTCTCGCGGGTGAAGGCCCTGCGAGCGAGCGACCCAAGAGGCCGGTTCAGGTAAGACCTGTGATCATTTCACTGGTATTTCTCCAGCGGTGAGCTGGACCGCTTCCACACATAGATGAGGATATGGGTCGGTGCATAGAATCTTCACGAATGACTTGCTATGAAACCACAAACGCAGGAAACAGGAAATAAAAATATAGAGAGAGACGGGTGAATGCATAACCGAAGAGTCAGTAAGACATGACGATGCAGATCGAAAGTCAGATTCTGACAATGAGTATTTCTAAGTGACTATATCGATGGACCGTTTAAAAAGTGACTGTCCAATCATTAGACCTACCTCTTAAACAATGTACCACAACAGAAACCGGGCTTGAGATATTGACGTAAAAGCCTGTTGTTCTACCCTGCGGCGGCCAGGTTCATGCTCGACTTTGACTAACGTGAAATCCACTCTCACATATGAGACAAACAAGACTGAAAATATAGAATCGATCTGATCATAAAAAGCCAGGCGCATATGCGGAACAGTATGTGTAGTGGGACCCAGAAGACAAACATAAGGAAAGGAACGACGACATAATACATGAACCAAGCGGACTTTCCCTTGAAGAGAAACAGAAGCTAATACGTACCTTTTCCTCTTCCCTGACAAGTCCGACTACATTGAGAAGGGATTATACCCAGAACCGCACAAGCGTTACGCGGAAACGGGTAGCAGCCATCAGCTGCCCCATTCTAGTGATGAGCAGGCGATGGAATGTCAATATCCTAACTCTAAAGACATGGGCTAGATGGATTCAAGTTGAACAGGCTTGAAGTTGAGATGAAGTTGACAACGACGCGACGCGAGATTGGAAGTTTGACACGGACAAAGCTTGGCAGAACATGGATTCCACCAATCCAGATGAAGCACATTGGAGAGATAGACTGTTCTTTCCAACTGGATCGTACGTATGAGAAGATGTAGAACACGAATTTGAATTTCATATGTAAGATACGTTCTAAAGACTGTTGTTGTTGTAAAAGATTGATATGTTCAAAATTTGCCCCCAAATCTATTTACCCAGTTTACAGGGCTACAATTATTAACATCCAAATTACTAGATCAAAGAGGGATCTAAAAGAACGAGCCGCTTGCGGCAAAAGAAAAGGGTATATAATGCAACTCAATTTGCAGACCATGAATAAAAGCGCCCAAAAATATGCTATAACGAAAAGTTGACTTTGGCGAACCAAAAGTTTCAACCATGCAAACAAATGAAAAGAGTGTATTAGAGATGGTAATGACTCAAGAAGCCTCAGCAGTTTCCTGGAGTGACTCCTTCAAGGCATCTTCATCCAAATTAGTTACAGTCACTTGATATGGTACTTCTGGGACTGGACTGAAAAACCCTACAAGTGGACCGGATTGGTTAACTCCTGGTGCGCGCATCTTAATAGGAATTGGTTCTCGCGAGGACTCCGAGCTTCTCTTAGACTGTGAGCTTCCTGCTGAAGAGGTTGTCTTTGAACTGTTTGGTCGCGTCTGTTCTGAATCGGATGGAGGCTTGAGAGTTGAAGGAGACGAGACAGAACCCCATTTACTAAACACCCACCCCCCGACTTTCTGACCAAGTGTCTCCTTGCTTGGTTCGGAGCGCACCCGTTTCTGATACCCAGATGCTCCATACAACAATGACCGTGTATAGGCACTGCTGTCAAAAGCTTTACGACTGTCTCTGTGCGTGGCTGTTGCGGTCATAGAGCTGAGAACTGGCTGTGTCGATGATACAGACGATGAAGGGGAAACAAATCGAGGATTACTTGGTAGATTTAATTGGGATGGGCGGCACTGTAGAGTGTGAATGTCCATTCCCTTGATGGAGATGAGGCTCTCGTGAGATGGGGCTCGTCGAAGACCGGGTCGTTCTTGACTGAAAAAGTAGGCAGTCTCAGCGCTCATGTCACTAGGAGGTGCTGGTGATGCTCGGCTATCCCCTTCAGCCATCTCTTCATTCTCTTCCATGATAGTCGGATGCACAGTTGGGGATAATTCGAGGTCATCGACGTCTGATAGGGCGTGTGGACTGAGTTCCGTAGCCATTGCACCAGCGAATGATGCTTTAGGTTCAACCGTGGAGGGCATAGATGAGCTATAAAAAGCAACGGAAGGTTGCCTCAGGGGTTGCGAGGTGAGATGATGTTTCGAAGCGTGAAATTCTGGAGATCCTTCGTCACAACTTTCGGGGCTAGTTGGACGGGAAGAATCACTAGGGACACGGTCAAATATGGATGAAGTACGATACGAGGTCGAAAAGGGAGAGCCAGGGGCAGAAGAAGTTGTATACGAAGTGGTAGTCCAGTTTGACTGGATCGACAATCGGTGACGGTGATCAGACAAAGGTGATATCTGTGATGTCCTTCTATTTGACTGACCTCCGATGGCACTGCGACTAATCGAGGACTGTCTTGAATGTGTGCTTGGAGATGGGGTAACATAACCTGCAGTGACGACGTTTCGCTTCTTTTTGGCGCGATGTAAGGGCGTCTTTGGTTTCGAGGTGTCCTTTCGATCCTTTGGTGCATGGTAGTGGTGATGGACATGTATTTCGCGATTGAACGGCTCCCCCAGTTCCAACTCGTTTTGTAGTGTTGGGCTGGCACCCTTATGCTGTACTGGAGAAACGGGCTGATGAGCCTGTAGTTTTCCCCGGAGCGTTTCAATCTCTTCGTAAGAGGTGGTAAGGAGGTTGCGAAGTTCCGCAATGCCCATTTGAAGCTTAGTATTTTGAGCGAGAATGTCGTTCACGAAATGGGAGACGACGCTTGTCCCAGTCTTGTCGGGCACAGGGGTCTTAGCCAAAGCAGAGCCTTTCAACTTCCCAGCTATAGTCTGCAGACCGGCCTCTACAGTTTTTCTTTGCTCCATGCGACCAACAAGTTCAACATGTCTTTCTCGTTCTTCAGTGGCTTCTTTCTCCATCTTATCGATTTGGTCTTGCAGATTTCCAATTGTTCTCTCGGCCGTCCTCCATCTCTGCAAAGCAGTTCGCTCTTCCGAAATAGTAGTCGCAAGGGTTTCGTGCAGCTGAGCTTGCTCTCTCTCGAGCTCGGCAATTTGTCTCTCTAGGGTTTCAGTGCGATTGGCGAGAATCGAGACCCGCTCGAGTTCATCCTGAATGGCATGGAGAGTATCCGTGAGGTTGCTGACTTGGGCATCGGAGTCTTCGAGGGCGCTGTTTAGTTCCTCGAGCTGATCGAGTAAATCCTTGTTCTCCTCAGCCTTTTGTGCATTTTTCTGTTCCAACTCCTGCTTCTGCTTCTCGAGGTTCTCGATTGTAGACATCATCTGATTGCGCTCTCGTTCTGCGCTGGCCATGTAGTCCTCATGGCGGTGCAGGAGGGCCTACAGAATAAAAGTCAGCGACCCCATATCATGCTAACCGTCAAAGGGGAAAGACGTACTTGGCCCATTTTCGCCGCATTTTGCACATCGCGCTCTAATCCTTCGAGCAAGCTGTTGGCATGGACTAAGTGCGGGCAGTGTAGTTCTCCACAACAGCACTGGAATGTGTTGTTCTTCGGCGTTAGCGGGTTCTCCATGGCTGCTATTGTGGCAGCCGCTGATTGGGTTTCGTGACAGGGACAGGTAACGAGGCTAGAAGAATACGGTAATGTGAGAGAAATCTAGTCATAAGTACGAGAGCGGGTCCATAATTAGGGCAACGTCGGCGGGCGGAGGAGAGAAGAGAGTGCAGAATGATGAGGCGCGACCGTGAATCGAGAATTGTGGTGAGCCCTGGAGGGCAGAGATGGCGGGCGCGGATTCATCCTCTTGAGCAGGTGGCCCGTGTGGCGTCTTTGGGTCAGGCACAACATCTCACATGGCCAGCCATCCCTGACTCCCTGAGCGAGAGGGGCTGCCCAGCTGTTTAGCACTGCAAAAAAACAGGTTTTGCCGAAGAAACGCCCAGTCTCCCGAGGTTTGTTCGGTTTCACGCCCCTGGTCAGCCAGCACGTGACTGCCATGCTCTTGAAACTCTATTCACACTTCCAAAGTTACGCAAGAAAACTGCATGCATCTTCCCAGTATACGCTCCAGCCTCACTTTTCGAAAAAAAAATCTACATCAAAATGTCATTATGCCAAGGCTGTACGCACACACATACACACGCCTGTGCGCGCTGATTCGCTTACTACATGCCTTATCAGGACAGGGATATTCACTGCACAAGCACACAGGGAAATGACGTCGATCTGGACAATAGGTACAATTCATCTAATAACTACATGACATGTCTAATCCCGCATGAGTATACAATCCCGTCTTCCTACTACGACTTTCAGCACTCTGTAAACTGATGGAGTATAATAGTCATGATGACAAATATCATTGACTCTACATTTCTCTGAATTGACTGAACGTTTCCCAGCTAAGCCAAAATCGGACGATGCACCTATCCAGAATGCAAATAATCGCCGAGAACAATATACGGATGATGGCGGAATATGAAATCAGTTTACAGGTCTTCTTGTGTGTGATATAACGAGCAACAAAGACATGGATTACCAATCGATCCTCGCATCTACAAACTATCCAATGAACGGGACATGATCGCTAATCTGGATAAAAGTAGGCAAGCAACCCCGCAAAAGCATCATATACTCAAACCTAGGTAACTCGCGCTTCTTATATCTTGCATCATCTGGACACTATTATTTACAAGACTCTTGGGGTCACTAACTTACGTTCTCACCACCTCTCTTTCGAATCATTAAAATGGCAAGCAAAGACTACGCTACTCTGCCAACGAATATTTCTATCAAAATTGATCCCTTCACACTTTCTATCCTGGACCAGGAACTTTCCGACTTAAAAACTCTATTACGGCTTTCCAAGCTCCCACCAGTCACATGGGAGGGTAACCAAACTGATCGCAGATTCGGTATCAATCGAGACTGGCTTGTCAATGCAAAGGAGTATTGGCTGAAAGAATGGGATTGGCGAACCCATGAAACCCACATCAATTCCTTTCCAAACTTCAAAGCATCAGTCACAGACGACGATGGTGAACAATTCAGCATTCACTTTGCAGCCTTGTTCTCTGAAAAGCCAGATGCAATACCCATTGTCAGACATCCCTCCGCTTACGAAAAAAGTCCTTAAGAACAATTAGGGCTAACATTAGAGCAGTTATGGATGCACGGCTGGCCAGGCAGTTTCCTAGAATTCCTTCCACTACTCAGCTTACTCAAGCAAAAATACTCTCCCCAAGAATTACCGTATCATATCGTAATCCCATCACTCCCAGGGTACACACTGTCTACTGGGCCACCCCTCCACAAAGACTGGACCGTCCACGACTCGGCTCGAATCATCGATAAACTAGCCCGCGGCCTCGGTTTCAACGGCTACGTTGCCCAAGGTGGAGATATCGGGAGCCATGTAAGCCGCATTTTAGCAGGAGGATACGAGACATGCAAAGCGTATCATCGTAGGTCACGCGTAGTTCACGCGGGGGATAAGACTCCATTAACTGTCCCATTAGTAAACATGTATTCCAGACTCACACCCCCAGAGGGTTTCCAACCCACCGCGTTCGAGGCCCAGAGTATTGAACGAAATAAAATCTTCCAAGAAAGAGGTACGGGGTATTCCCTCGAACAAGCTACGCGGCCCGCTACGGTGGGTGCGGTACTTGCATCAAGCCCGCTTGCAGTGCTGGCATGGTACGTCTTAGCTGCACCTTAGCCGCTCCCCATCACGATATCATAAAAATAGCCACATGGTCTAGATTTCGGAGAATTATGTTCTAACATGTACGTAGGATTAGTGAGAAGTTCTTAGAGTGGAGCGATGAAGATCCTTCATTGGATGTCATCCTTGAAGCTGTGACCCTGTGGTGGTTCACTGAAACACAAACAAGATGTAATTATAACCTCACCCATTAATGTTTCCCTATCATATCAACCCTCCCCCTAACATAATATATCTACCAAAAGCTATATACCCCTATCGCGCCCTCTTCTCCGAAGCAGCCAGACCCCCATCCTTCATCCCCGACAAACCCCTCGGCTTCTCGTGAGTCTCACACGATGCATTCATAAGCATTCTTCCCCAGAACAATACCCACAGACACAAGGAAAACCAATCTAATCAAAACTAGGTACTTCCTCCGCGAAGTGTTTCCCGCGCCTAGATCTTGGCTCTTGTCACGCGGGAATCTCCAGTTCTATCGTCAACACGAGAAGGTGCGTCTAGACTTTCTTATCTCGCGTAATTGGGATTTTTTTTGTGTTTCTGCTTTTTGGTTAATGGATGATGGCTGATTGATCGTGAAGGGTGGTCATTTCGCTGCTTTGGAACGCCCGAAGGAGTTGTTGGAGGATGTTGAGGAGTTTGTGAGGAAGGTTTGGAAGTGAATTGGTCTGATGAGTTGAGATTTGGTGATGTATGTATTAAATGACTTCCTTTCATCCCTTTCACATAGTATCCCAACCACATTAAAACTTCGATTCCAATCATTGTCATCATTATTACTACATAAGCTATCAAAAGAAAAATATCTAGTTATAACAAAATTTCTATTTTATCACAATCATCACACATAAACAAACCACTTACAAACCAACCAACCCCCTAATCCAAACTCTGTATCTGCACCTTAATCGCCCCAGTCTTCGGGTCCGCCGCCGTATTAAACGCCTTAATAGCATCCTCGAGCGTAAAACGATGTGTAACCAACTTCCTCAAGTTAATCACACCACCAGCTACCAGTCTGATAGCCCTAGGCCATGTATTCGCATACCGGTACTGGAACTGCAAATCTACCTCGCGGGTCGAAAGGCGCATGAACGGGATAGTCATCATGTTTTTACCGACACCGATGACGAAGACTTTGCCGCCGAACTTGACGGCCTGGATGCAGCCGTTAACGCTAGACTCGACGCCTGTGCATTCGAGCGCGATGGAGGGCTCAATGCCGTCCATGAGGACGGTAACGGCTTTTGCGAAGTCGACCGGCTGGTGTGCGAATTCGACCTTGTGAGTGCGCACCTCGGGGACGAGCTCCTTGGCGAATTTGAGACGGCCCTCGTCGATGTCGGTGATGACGATGGGGGTGGCACCTGCGGCTTTGCAGCAGAGAAGGGTGATCAGACCGATGGGTCCGGCACCGCAGATGAGGACTGGGTCACCGAGGGCGACGCCAGCTCGTTCCATACCGGCGATGGCTACAGAGAGGGGCTCTAGCATTGCGCCGTCTTCATAGGTGATGTTCTCGGGGATCTTGTGGCACCATTGGGCTGGGTGGTTGACGTATCTCCTGAGCAATCCGGGGACGGGTGGTGTTGAGAGGAACTTCACGCGGTCACAGCCATTATACCGACCAGTGAGGCATGGCTCACATGCGAAGCAGGGGATGTTGGGTTCGACGGCGACACGGTCGCCTGGTTTGAGGTGTGAGACGGAAGGGTGAACGGCGATGACTTGACCTGCGGATTCGTGGCCAAGGATATGGGTGTCTTCAACGATCATGGGGCCAATGCAGCCTGCGTGCCAGAAGTGAACGTCTGATCTGTAAGATTGTCAGGCAATTGGAACCTCAAGGGTGTCCGGGAATGCATACCCGCAGATACCGGTGCTCTTGATAGCAACGGTAACTTCGCCTTCCTTCAATGCACTCCCAGAGGTCACCTCCTCCAGGGATGGCTGAGCTTCTGCGACCCATAGCTCATGCTCCGGGTTGGTGTAAACACCAATGTTGGCCTTTGTAGCCTGCACTGTTGTTGAGCTGGACATGGTAAAAAACGAATTGATAGTGAGATATATGGATTGTTGGAGGTTGAGAAGGTAACGGAGAGAAGAGACCAGGTGGGAGAGGGTGAAAAATCAAAAGAAAAAAAAATTCACTATCTGCCAATGGACCTTTATACGTGGATAAAATATGGGGACGTCACGATAGAGGGGCAGAAGTAACCCGGTGGGATAGTAAATAGAGGGGTAGCTAGGGGAGTAAGACCCTGGGGTTTTCTCCACAAAGGGTATCCCGACCGTCCTAGGCGAGTAAGGAAGATTTGGGGCAGATCATCAAAGACGAGAGACCCTGAGCCTAGAATGTTGACCGATACTGCGTTTCCGTCTACGGAGAAAATGCTGGCCTGATCTGTGAGCTGTTCGTAGCGCCATTGCTTTTGCTCGCCAATCGTCAGCCACATGTGACTACTTGAGTTTGTTCCGCAGCAATGATTCGTGGAGAAGTTGCATCTTGACCCGCGCTGGTGGAGCTAAACTCGCGTCTTCTCAAACACATCCATGGTCAGATACACGGTACTGGTATTGTACTGTACGCTTGGTCTTGAAACGGACCCAGTCGCATGGGTCTCAGGGGTATCAGATTCATCTATAGTCAGGTATAATTATGTACTGGTTCAATGGCATACGCACCAACCAGATCCCGCCAATCCCGAACTCCAAGCCGCCGCGGCGCGCCAAAAAACTTACTTTGGGTGTATCATACAAGTTCGTCCATTAAACAATATTCATCAGTAGTGACATGTTTCGCGCGATGCGTTCCTCATCTAGGGAAGACCTTGTTTACTAATTTTCGCCATCCTCGTTGAGAATTGGCTTCCTCCTCTTCTACTGCAGCCAAATCGGGAGATCGATGATCTCCTAAAAGTGCTAGAGCTCGCCGTCTTGCCCACTCCCTACGGGATGATCCACGATCAGAAGGGTGAGAAGGACACGCTTCCGTCCGACCTTGACTGGGATGGCCAGCCACAGGTGCGATATTTGCTTCGCCCACCGGGGTCACAGAATTGGCTGCATTAGCCTGCGTCGAACGTACAGCGGCAGACGGTTGCGCCATTTCGATATCGTTTGGCCGGGGTCTCTGAAGTGAGATAGGCGCACTGAAGATCCTTCTACTGGTGAATGCTCTTGCTATGGGTGCATTTCTAAACTCAACTTCTTCTGTTTGAGGGGCTGAGTTTGAAGGCACAGGGCTGGGAGTTTGTTCATTAATAACCCTGGTACCAAACATTTGCCTTAATCCCCTAGGAGCTCTGAGAAAGCCACGCCTATCGTCCCCACCACGCTCTCGAATCCGCCTTATCATGCGTTCTCGCCGGACCATGGCATTTGTAATGTTGGCAGGGCAGTGGCCAGGAGGCAGAGTCGATTTCTTGCACATGGGACAGAGCGATGAGTTGTTTAGCAGAAACGTATCAACACACTCGGGATGAAAGATGTGGCGACAGGGAAGTTCTCGAACCTGTGATTCATTTTCTGAAAAATCGTCAAGACAAATTGGACAGGTTGGTTGAGAGAAGGCTGTCGTCATGGGTGTAGCCGCAGGTGGTGCGGATGACCGGCGGGCGCCGGAAGGTGTCGGATTTAGTTCAGAACTAGGTTGCTTCGTTGGTGAGGAGCCCATGGGAGTGGGAGATAAGGGTTGCCCCTGTGGCAGTGTCTCCAGTTCTTTTTGTGGATGACCACCTGAGTTCATGGCGTATGTATATAAAGGCATCTTATCAAGGTGTTCTCGGGGGACGGTGAGTCGTTTCACACCAAGAGCCTCGAGATCTACCTCGCCTGCTATAATGCGCTGCCGCAGAGTATTCCGACGCCTTCGCTGCACGAGATGCATGAAGAGCGAAATGAGTCCAACAACAAAGATAAGTAGGCCAAGTACAATCACGAGAAACACCCAAAGACTGGGAAGTTGTCGCCCAGATCCTAACATCAAGTCAGTGCAAATAACCTTAAATAGAGTTGGAGTGGTGTTTACCCGTGTCAATCGTTGCCCATAGGCGAACATAGTCTGTGGGACTAAATTCTCCCACAAGATCATGTCCATTAGGTACAGCAGTGATATTTCCTGAATAGAGGTTTAGTTGATCTGCGATGGTACTTCCGTCCTTTCCAGGGATAGCGTATACAGGATAGTGGTTCTGCGACTTCCATCTTCCACCATCACCGAGGCCCCAGCTGGGATCGCTAACGAGAGGTGGAATATCAGTTCCATTGTCCGGTTGATAGACGAGGAACGCCTTGACTGGAGCCGACCGTGCCGAAGTAAAATATTCTTGTACGCACTGCGGGGCATACCAAGGTGCAAAAGCGATGAGTGAATAATCCGTGTCTGGGAGGTTGCGTCGTCTGGTTGCATTTTCAGGTACGTGGTTAATCTCCGTCCTTTTGCAATCGTCTGAAATCAAGTCGGGCACAAAGAGAATCCCATATGGGTCGTTTCCGGCGGAAATGCTATTCGTAGATAAGGTGCGGATGTTGTCGTGAATGGGATACTGGAAGGAGACATTGCTCTGTCGCGCGTCAACGATGTGCGGGGCAGTGGGTAGGGGGTTACTGACTGTTAGAGTGTTGAACTTGTCGTTGTAGTAGGGCAGGCTAAATGGATCTGGGAACTCGATGGTGAAGACTCCGATGCTCTGCGCGGCTATGGCGGGAGGGTCGAGTTAGAGATTAAATTGCGACAGCATGTAGGGAGGGATGACGTACTCATGTTTACGAACAAGGGGATGGAATGGATTTAGCCAGGGGAAAAACAAACATTATTTCGTGGGGTGGAATGGAGCGCAGTGTAGCATCGCAGAAGAGGACAGGGAGGCAGCGAGGGGAGAGGTAAGGGCGGAGATGTGAAGGAAGAGAGCGAATGTTGATGTGGTGGTGGGTGCAGGTTGAAGGCTGGCCAACGGTCATGAACCTTACCGATGGTTGCTAGCCACCTCAGCCCAGCCCACACCCAACCCGCACCCAGTTCCAGTCCGCCCCGCGCCAATGGCAAGATGGTGCAATCTACAAAACCCAGGACGAGCTGCCCAGCAAAGCTTGGCAAGGCTTGTTTATGTGTCGTGGTGCAAGGGATTGGAGTGCTGCGCAAGACGAGTGTATAGGTAGGCCAAGGTGCATGCTGAAGAAACACCGCACGTTGCATTGTGGTACAGGCAGATGGGAGCTGGACTGGCGGACTGGCACTGAGTTTGGTCGCTGAGAGCCGTCGCAAAAAAAGGCGAACTTAGCATGTGCTCCCACACCCCCAGCCAGTCCTCCTTCGAGGTGCCTCAGCCAAAGGACTGCCTAGGACGAATAACTACAATCTGCGCTGCAAGCAAAGCATCTGTTGAAACCTGCTTCTTCGCAGAAACATGCACACGCATGTCAAACCTTCGGGACAAACGCATCTCCACCGGTTTTCTATTTTTGATTACCTAGGTAACTGTCGACTGGAGTGTCGCATTCATGACATCTTCCAAGTTCTTCACCTGGGCAGCCGGGACTGGATGCACGGTCCATCCGCTGTGGCTGGTGTGTGGCTAGAATCGAGTCCTCGGCTCGGCCAACGGACCGACGTTTCGTGAACAACCTCCACGACCGCGACCTCTACCTCCACTTCGATCAATGTTCTCCACCACCACCGCAAGCCGTTTACGCCTGTTCCCCAGATAACAACTGCACTGAGTCCGATGCGACCAATTTTATCCTGCGCGACCCTCCTCCCATCGCCTAGTCCCATTTAGACCCGCAACTTCACCTCGAACACGACTTCAAGCGAGAGCTCTCATCACACTCCTATCACTATGCCACCCGTCAGCAGCAAAGGGAAAGGGGGAAAAGCTCAGCCAAGAGATATCCGTACCCCCAGAAGCCGCAATACTACCCCGATCCCGCCCACCGTGCAGGCCTCTGTAGAATCTACGTCGTCGGGTTCATATCTGCGGACATCTACTACCCCACTATTACAATCTCTCGAAGGGACTGTCGAGGAAATACTTGACCGTGGTGGAAATGGCTCTACCATACCGCCGGTCGCTGCGTTGACTTCAATGCGCGAGACCATCCAGTCTAAATTCCTCCCTGTTTTACGGACAAGAGTGGAGGTCTGCGATCGTTTACTCCGTGAACTCCAAAGAAAAAGGTCAGAGAGGGTTCAGTATGAGCGGGAAAGGGAACGGGAACGAGTCGATCGAGATGCTGCTGAGGAAAGGAAACATAAGTTGAAGAAGGTGTCGAAGAAGCGGGATGCTGAAGACGAACGACCACTCGCTGTCGGTGCTCACGGAGTAGCGAGACAAGACGGCGTTGATGTCCATAAGGGTATGTTCAATATTCTCCCCTTTGCTTTCCTGCAAATGCAGGATCTTAGATGCCTCATTTGTACCTCATGGCAGTACTTTCCTTTTTTATTTGATTGAAACGTGTCATACCAATATTTTCAATCATGGTTCGCTTCTCGGACATCATATTTCCTCACCTTTCACTCTTCTTCCGTATATTGACCATTACTCTTACAAAACGACATACTTATTATCGCCTTTCACCTCATATCCAGTGATCATGGGTTATATCTCAATCACGAGTTTCATAATTAACGTTTCTGCAGATAATTCTTCTACAATATCTTCGCCAATATCACAAGCACCTCCTTCTGCCACCGGAGCAGCACCCCCAGATTCTGCTGCTTCTCCGAGTCTCTCTGAGGCATCTCATCAACCTCCCCCTGCCCCCGCTGTGCCGCAATACCAGACTTTTGGACCAGATCCTTCAACATTTGACGACCCTACCGTCTACGATATTCGAGACGTTGCATCTGGCATGACGGAAGACGAAATCAAAGAGATATATTGCGTCGCTGAATATCCCCCGAGTGATTTACACGACCTTACACCTGGCACGCCTCCCGACAAAGACTTCAGCAATGCTAAGCCAGCAAGTCAAGTTAATGCGACAGTATTTGCAAACTACGTAGAGCCATATATCAGGCCGTTAACAGAAGAGGATGTCGCATTCCTGAAAGAACGAGTGAGTTATCCCAACAATACCCTGCTATCGACCTATCACCCTATAGTTTCCTAGCATGACCTGTCTATACTACAGGACTTGTCTGTATATTATTCAAGCTAGTACTGATCATTTTCAGGGCGACCGTATAAATCCATTCATCTTGCCTCGTCGAGGGTTACGACACTATAAAGAAGTTTGGGCCGATGAGGATGGGGCGATGGCAATTGATACACATACTGACCGCCTTCCACCCAATGAACCGCGCGGGAGTATGGATAATATGACTGATGAGCTTGCTGAAAGCGAAGAAATATCAGCGGGTCCATTAGTGTCGCGTCTCATGAGCACGCTTAGAGTCGAAGGTCGCAAACCAGGCAACAACGCAGGCGACGCAAACGGTGCTGTTAATGGCGATAGCATGGATATTGATGAACCCAATGGCACAGATTCACAGCCTGACCCTCCGGCAGTACAGATGCCTGAGATGACACAGTCCAACTGGAAGGCCCCACCTCTTGTTGGTAAAACAGACTACGCGTCACTAGATGAGCGGGTCATGATGGAATTTAGGAATATGGGGTTCATTGCCGAGGGCACCGAGCCTGACCATAATAGCCACAACGATGACGAGGTAGCCGCTCGACTTCGCTTTCTGCAGAGTGAACTAAGGAAGCAATCTGTCATCAATGGTGCCCGTAAGGCACGTATCTTGGAGCTGACCGTGGAACGCATGGCGCAGCAGGAGTACAATACTATCGCAGATGATCTCGATAACCAGCTCAATGCCGCATACCTCAAGCGCAACCGGAATATTGGCAAGGGAAAGAAAAATGCGAAGAGACCTGGTGGCGCCGGTGGTGGGTCTCACGTTGTCAATGCAAATGCAGGTGTCAGTAGGCCCGGTGTTGGTGAACCAATCCGCACCTTGATGGAAAGGAAAGGCCAATGGAATCATACTATTGGGCCCGTGGTCCATTATGGAAAGACACGATTACCCAAAGAAAGTATCTTCCAAGACGATGTCATGAAGCGGTTAGAGGACCGTGAATTGGAGATGTGGAACGAGGTTGAGGAGTAAACTTTGACTCCCACCCCGAAATGGATATTAAGCAATTAGGATATATACCGATTTGATGGGTGTTTATACATGCAGAGAACATTAGATACCCCACAACACTATCAATACAGAACTATGAGCAAAGTCTGTTGGGTAATCATCAAACCGACATTTCACACTGAAATGCAAATAAGTTATGACTTTACTAACTCGAAGCATGACGATATGTCTCATTCTCAGACCCTAATAGCTATCACTTCACTGCCACGAAATTATTAGGCTGAGCCCAAGATGTCCACATACACTCACTCAAAAGTATCCGTGATGAAGGGGAGTACCTTTGGGGGCTTTGTAAACCCAAGGCATATTCCTCTATCCAACCTTTCAGGCATCCAGCACCAAACTCAAATAAACACCACGAAAACGACTTCATCGAGGCTTAGTCCCACCAACATTCCCCAAACCTCAAACACCAAAACCCAACCACCAAATCTGGTAAACGCCCCAAATTCACCCAACGGCCCGGACCTCGGGAAAACAGCACTCCGTGCACGGAAATCGCAGATCAGCCAATGAAAGCGTCGCTTGGATGGTCTTGGGAAGTGGGATCGCGCTTGGCGCTCGGGTCCAGCTCGCACGCTACTCGAGGAGCTGTGCATGAGGTATCGCATTTCTAACCGCAAGGGGGATAGTTTACGTCGCTTGGGTATAATGCGTCGTGTAACCGACGTCGTAATCCGGGAGCAGGCGAGGCGAGTGGGAGCATTGAATTGGGTGAGTTGGGGGGGTTAATAAATAATGGAGGAGGGTATGATGGGGTGGGTTTAGACATCCGTTCAACTTGTTTCCTATTTCTCTTTTTTCTTCCAAGGGAGGTTGTATTTATCCTCGTTAGCTTCTACTTCCTGGTTTCTGGGTTCCTCTGTCGCGCTACACCTGTGAACAGGTGTAGATACCTACCTCTGGCCACTCATGTCGCAGTTTCGAAATTGTACCGAGATCTCCCCCCGCTGTCCAGTCGAGGCAACAACATACGGCTACTACCCCGTCCTAGGAGCCAACATCGCCCTCCTAGCCGTCTTCGGGATCCTCTGTATATCGCAAGTTACATTCGGAGTCCTAACACGCGTATACTCGTACTCGATCGTTCTCGCTCTAGGATGTTTTGGCGAAGCGGTTGGATATGGGGGGAGGCTTATTATGCACAATAACCCGTGGAGCGATACAGGAATGCGGGTTCAGATTGTTTGCTTGATTATTTCGCCGTCGTTCTTGGCGGGTGGGATTTACTTTACTGTCAAGCATGTTACCTTGTTTTATGGTTCGCAGTTCTCGCGCCTCAAACCGAAGTTCTATACGTGGATTTTCATTGGGTGCGATGTTGGGTCTATTGTGTTGCAGGCTGTTGGTGGTGGTGTTGCTGCTTCGGCTGGAAAGACGAACCGCGATTTACTGGATGTTGGGAATGGGATTATCATTGCTGGTATCGCGTTTCAGGTGGTTACGATGGTGGTTTGTGGACTGCTGGTCGTTGATTATGGCCTAAGGAAGTTCCGCCATCGTCGTGCAGTAGGGACGTCACATACCTCATCGGAAATGAAGAGGGCTCGGATTTTCGTCTCCGCTGTCTGCTTTGCTTATATCACCATTCTCATTCGGTGCATCTACCGGTATGTATTTGTACACCTGTTGCGGTTCGATTTGCTAATGCCTTATCCATAGTCTACCCGAAATGGCTGGTGGCTGGGGAAACCCAAGAATGAGGAATGAGAAGGAGTTCTTGATATTGGATGGATTGTAAGGATGTCGCCTTGATTAAGTATATACGTGCTGACACCTTTTTTTTTTAGGATGGTTGCCCTTTCCACTGCGGCGCTTACAATCGTTCATCCAGGCTTCTTCTTCCCTGCCATGAAGTCAGCGAACCGAAAGTCAATAAATGAGGGAGAGATGAGTGATATGGGTAACAACAATTCATCTTAAAGGGACATCAAAGAGGGAGTAAGCGGACGTAGATTTCAATTAAATAAGGATAGACATATACTCTAGGGAAAATCGTCGATGTATTTGTTCAGACATACTCTGCAAGAAAGAGGGTTAGAAAGGGATCGGCCCGTACACTGTCATGGTATAGAGGATATGGATATTGTTTAACACAAGGACCGGATTGTTACATAAGGATGGCGTTCAGGTTCGCTTCATGTATGTAAAGAAGGCGTATCTTTTTGTCGCTAGGATATTTGATAGAACTTGGTAAGATCGTGGTCTGGTAGTAGCGGATTTTACGAAGCTCGTATACTTTTGATGTATCATCTCCACAGTCAAATATATGCTCTTGGACATCCGGAGAGGAGCTCGACCTAATGAGAATTAGAACAGTGTATTCTCTCCATTGTATAAACCACGGACTGTTAGTTACCAAGGAGCAGAAATTTAGAGAGCACAATCCATGAGTCGTATTAAGTAATACGAATTCCTCTATAAGGCCGGTAACCGATTGATAGCAGCGTAGTAGGGCGTACCAATCGATAGTCGTAACCTTCTTCCACCCATGCGCTGAGCAATCCCCATTGGTGCCTAAGTGCGCGTTTGTCGTCAGGTTTGTCTCTGCGTGTCTATAACATATCTTGGCCACTGCAGATGCCGGATCCATGGTTCTTCAACAATAGAAGAAATTTCGGTTAGAAGTGCGTTTGACCAACCGCGTGCCCACCATCGATCATCCAGGCAATGAAAACATGCACTCCAGAATGCTAGAATGACAAGCGCAGGATGATTACGAGTGCTCATTAGATGAATAAATGGAGCGGGAAGAAGAATTGGCCAAGCAATAATGATTTCGTACCACTCTGGACACTCTCGTAAACGGAGTTGATTTAGCATGGATAGAAGAGGTCGTCGCCGTTCGCTTTTTAGAGTATCGAGGATTCCAGTCTCCTGTAAGTCATTCTCTAAAGCAACCCAGGCAGCTTCTCCAGCAGGATCTGCGGGAGGTAGAGTATCTGTGTCTGGAGAACGTACCAGCTCCTTTAGATCGCTGTTGTGTAACCAAGGCCTGGTGTTATCGACTATTACGTGAACACCGTGTACTTTGCTGATAATAGCGAGAAACTGGGTAATAGGAGATTCGTCAACGACATTAGGCATCGGTTCCCCCGGATGCGAGAGTTCGTGTGAAGAGGATAAAATATTGAGCTCCGGTGGCAGGTTCTTGGATGCTAAAGCCCAGTAGGACACAAACACAGATAAGGGGAATAAGGCAGCGGTGTTCTCCGCATTTGGAGAGTTGAGAAGCTGAATGAACGCAGTTAAGGCTTCTCCCTGCTTACGTAAAGCGATTGCAGAAGTCTGAGCTACCAATTCCACGGTATCGGCAGTAGTAACTTTGTGCATTGCGGCTGTAGCTAGTACACCATTCAAAAGAGCTGGATGGTTTAAAGCATGCTGGAATATGGCATCTCTCCATAATGCTTTACCTTGCGGTCGATGCCACAAGGTCTCCCAGGTCTTAGTCAGGTAAAAGTACGTCAGGTCCAGGTCAATCAAGTGGTCATTTGGCGAAGGGCCAGGAGAGGCCTCGATATGAGGAGTTGGGCTAGGCTCATGTCGAGGTAGTTGTCCATATGATAAGCTTCCGGACTGAAATGGCGATCGCAAGGAAAGCTGTCTGAAGATTTCCCAATAGGAACATTCTTGTCTTCGGCGAACACATCGTTCGCATCGTGGCTTCGTCTCATCGCACTAGTAATTTGTCATTGCTGATTGCTAATTGGATGCAGATGGATGAATAGAACCAACCTTGACCTTTCGACGTTTGCATTGCTCACAGCCACCGTGTGACTTCGTATGTGAACGCATAAATGCAAAGAGAACTCAAAATCATTAACAACTCAGCATGATAGAATCAAGGCTATACTCCATATAGCAAAGAGAATACCCTCTTTCACATTCTACGCAGACATCCAAGAGTTGAAGTGAGTGTACGAATAAGGTTCGTGGTAAGCATCATTCGAAGTTACCACGGAAAGACGTCGTGCCGTTCCGAATATCTTACTAAGGCTCTTGTGTATAAAACGGAGTTCCTATGCATTAATTAAAACGAAATCCTTCGTACTTAGGTAAAGGCATAGGTAAAGACATAAAGCTTTCTATTCTGAGTTTCGAAACGACTTATCTCAGCTGCTCGATATATATATGTCTATCTAAGTAATATGACGCAGTTGCTGTTAAGCTAAGCTTAAGCTTCACTAGCGTCGATGGGTTGCATTGGTGTGAACCACAATCCCTGTTGCCCCCACCTATGGTTCATAAAGGGCCCGCTCCTCTACACATGTCCCTGCGTATCTTCTCAACTTTGCGATACACTATACACTGGCTATCCAAATAATTGCTGTTAAGAAATCCAGACTCTAGCTATTCCAGAATGCCGCGCGAGGTAGATATCCCTCTGCGCGAGTCAGCGCCTCAAGATGCCACTGAGCAACAGCTGCAAGACAATGAGCAAGCCGCTTCTGATTCCGAGCAAGTCGACTCGAGGCAGTGGGAGTCAAGGAGGAGAAGGGCCTGCGTTCTTGTGGGCTCTGCGATTTCGCAATTGCCCATCTGGGGTAGAAAACTCTTAATAACCTGAAAGCCATTTACTCACATAGGCAGGCTTCGCCATGAGTTACGGAGTCTTCCAAGAATACTACAATAGCAACTGGACACTGCAAGGGGGCCAAGAAGTCACTGGTATTATCGGTACAACTTCTAACGGGGTCATGTACCTTTCCATGCCATTCCTTTTCGCACTGTTCACCAAACGATGGGCCGGTAAACGTCAGACTGCGGCTCTCTGCGGTGCTACACTCACATGCCTCAGCTTCGTACTATCTTCTTTCAGTACCCATGTGTGGCATTTGGTTGCTACACAGGGAGTTATGGCAGCGTTAGGATGCGCTCTCATCTATAGTCCGACTACACTGTCCCTTGGCGAATGGTTCACTACCAGTAACCGAGCCGTGGCGTATGGAGTTGTGCTATCCTGTAAAAACATCGTCGGATCTGCTTGTCCGTTTTTGTTACGAGTTCTTCTTGACCGCTACGGATTTAGGAATACGTTAAGAGTATGGTCCGCTGTGGTCCTTGGAACTAGTATCTTTTCGGTCTTCTTGATACCGGTTCATCCTCCGAGCATATCTTCCAATACTCACCGAACACGCAAAATCCCTTGGCAATTCCTTAAACATCAAACGTTTTACATTTATAGCATCGCTATCATACTACAAAGCGCCGGATATGGTATTCCACAAACATATCTCAATACGTATGCCCACGAAGTCACCCTATTATCCCAGACTTCAGCCACTCTTTTACTCACTTTGTTCAACATTCCTGGAATCGCATCATCGTCCTTCTTTGGGTATCTTAGCGACAACAAACACTTTTCCTTCTCTGCTACAACTGTTACAGCTATATCCGCAATTAGCTCTGCTTTGTCTGCATTCCTTTTCTGGGGCCTGACGTCGCAAGATAGTATGGCGCTTCTGATACTGTTCTCTATGACTTTTGGCTTCTTTGCTGGCGGTTATAGTGCGACATGGGGAGGTGTTCTCAACGAGATGGAACGCGAGGCTGCGCAAATGAATGAAGCCATCGACACCGGCATGATATATGGTATGCTGAATGGCGCAAGAGGAATTGGCTATGTGAGCGGTGGACTTGCTGGAGTGCCGCTGCTTAAAGTTGGTGGTACGAACTATGGAAGCCGGTTTGGGTATGGAACGGCTTATGGGCCCCTCATCATATTCACTGGACTGTCATCGGTTTTCGGTGGCTGGGGATTACTGTGGAAATGGAACCTATTGCCGCGTTTGACGTAATGCAGGACTTTCACTAGATCCCGTAGGCTACACGACACTTTTCGTTGAAGAGTAAGGTATCACTTTATCTCTTTCTTAAAACCCCCCTCTACTTCAAAGTTGCCTCTTTCAAACAATTCAAAATTAAGATCCACTCGTTTCTATCTTCATAACTTCAAGTAGAACATGCGAAATACCTCTTGTAGAGCAATTGCAGCTAGGATTAAACTGCATCTCAAAATGTCATATTGTGTATATTTTATATATAGATAGCACTAAGAGACATTGACGAATTAAGAAATTTTGGCCTTATATAAGGTTTATCATAGAACAAGAGATACAACGAAGGAGATATCGCAAAATATAAGACTCTTTTCATTGCTTACAAAGATGCCTACGATGATATGCTAAGTTGGTGCCAAGGACATATGTATTTTTGCACACGCCAATCCAACTACCTAAGCTCCGATAGTTATGTATCCTCCATTCTTCAATGTAACCCCACATTACCTAGCAATGTTCTTACAACACCTTGCCTTCAGACATGTTCTGTCGAACTCCAGACGCCTTTCCTCCGAGGTTTCCCATCGTACTGGGCGCCAATGCCAACGCCAGCTCAATCGCCGGTCGATTTTCAGCAGCATTTACAAAGACTATAGCTATTCTGCCGCACCTCTGAACTTTCAGTTCGCGTCGAAACCACGCTTCCTATCCAATACAACACCTTTCCGAAATAATACGCATAAAAGTCAACCTCCCCCGAAAGCTCCGCCTCCACTACCACCCGTGCGATATCTCTTTCCGGGACTCTGGACAGTCCTAGTCGCGTCCGGTTTCTACGCTGCTTTCGCTCTTCGGGAAGCTAGTGATAATGTACGAAGGCCTTCAAGTCGTACGGAATTGATACAAGATCTATGGCGGAGGCAACCTCGCCCATATTCAGACATGGAGTATCCTGGAACTCAAGACTTGGATACATGGTTTAAAGAGCTAAACCCCATGGTCAAATTGACGTTTGGAATAATAGGCGTGAACGGGGCTATTCAGTTAGGCGAGAGGTTTACGCCGCGATTCTGGTTCAACTTATGGCATATTCCTGTCCTGAACAGAAATTATACTCTGTTTACAAGCGCGTTTGTACACTCTGGGGTTGGACACCTTTTTATCAACATGTATGCGCTCTCATCATTCATGCCAAGCCTTGGACAGACGAGGCTATTCGATAGGGACGCATTGCATATGTGCGCATTTTACATGTCGACCGCTGTAATCTCCGGCTATGCGCAGCACTTGACGGGATTGTGGCAGGCCCAGTCAAGGGCAGCTATGTCTGGCGGTGCCAGCGGTGCACTGTTCGCTCTCATTGCGGCTTTGGCTATTCAACATCCTGACACGCAGTTTGGAATCATATTTCTTCCATTTAGCTTTTCAGCTCAGGATGGGCTTTGTGCAGCCATGCTTTTCGACCTCGTCGGTGTGACGATTGGGATTCCTCGTGTTAGACTTGGCCATGGAGTAAGTTTCATGCATACCTTATGATCACAGTGAGCTTACAGGTTACCCAGGCCCATCTTGGAGGAGCGCTGGCCGGCATAGCATATGCTTACTTTGATGGCAAGAACAACCTGTGGAAACCGTTGACGGCACGGTTTGAGAAGCTTCTTCGACCATCTAAATCTCAGTGAGCGATATCGACAGGCAGTATCCGATGATTAACACTATCCATGTGATTGAGTATTCGACTTTTACAGACCTCAATGAGACTGATTAGTCTGATCAGTATGTGTCACTCCGGACGCCGTCCCGGTATCACGGCATCAATTACCTTTAAGGAAATCTAAGGTATACGAGCATTCCGGTGCTCTAGTCGCAGGTCTATCATTGTCTAGTGCCGAAGTTCTCACGTTGATATTGTACCACAACTTCAAACAAGCATAATGGCATCTGAGAAGTAGTCCAAATCATATATTTCTCTTCGGCTTAAGCTCAGAATCCCGTCTTGTTATTTGGTATCTACCATCTTACACCAATTTAACATGCTAGATTTAATAGCAATTAGACAGGTTCCAACCGAGCCGTCAGCTATCCGGATGGAATGTTGGATAAATCCATGCCCTCGTCCTTGTTTAAAGGATGCGGAGCTGTGATTCGCGATGAGGGATTCTACTCGATATTAACGCAGCTCCAACAATGAAAGAAATACAACATTTCAAGGATATTTCCTCTGTGACCTCTTAGGCCAAAGGAATCTTGAGAAGTAGCATTAACTAAAATGTATCGTGTAGATCCCCATTTATAAGCTTGGATATTCTATGAATGAATAGCCTAGGTCATCAATGATTCTTCTCAACAATCTCCTTTGCAAAGGCCGCAAAATCTCTCTTCTCATCAACTAATTCCCACAAATTTGGTTGTGTAAAGACGGCAAGAGTATTTCGTGCAATACCAGCAGCCCCAGATCCCCTTACAAAATGCGGCACAGCCTTAAACTTGCCCTTCGTGATCACTTCCAATGCCTCACCAGTCTGAAACCCCAGGGCGTCGCGCGGGATCCCAACTTTGGTGACCTGGCCCGTTCGGGAATGGATATAAAGACCGGATTTCGGGTCTGGGGAAGTATCTAGCTCGGGCAGTGGTGAGAATGCTTTCCCAGTTTGTGGTTGATGGGTTGCTTCATCGACGAACATTGCCGATGTGAGTCCTGTGAGGCATCCATGATCTAAATGCGTTGCGCACCAATCATCTTCTCCATCGTCCTTGGTTCCAGTAGCGGCCCCATTGGATTCAGGTGAGGGAAAGTAATGGAGAAGTCGAGCCTTAGTCGATACGCTAGACTTCACAACGTGTTCTAGATAGCCCTCTTTATATTCTTCGATGTTCGCTTGGGCATACTTATCGCAAGCTCTTGCAACCAATCCAGCGATTTCAATGATGAGATGGCAAAGTTCTTGGAAAGTGTCCTTGAAGCCTGGAAGCTGATCTGATGATGGCCAAACGTTGGGTGCAGTGTATTCTGGGAAGGACGGGTATCGTTCGGATAAGGACTGTTGAGTGGATTCCTTTTCGAATCCAGGGGCGCAGTTCACGTAGTAGGATCCTTTCAAGGTATCGTAACGTCCGTCCTTCAGAGTTTCTTTGCCGCAGGACCATCCGACGAGCCATTTAGAGAGGGGGGATTCCAGCTTATCTGGACGATATCAGTAAAGTAATGCTATATAAGATCCATAGAACATACCGAGCTCATCTTGGGGCAAGGCAGCGAGAGCTGATGAGTACGAGAGTAACCTATGTCGGAGTTCCTTGAAATTGGGAGGAAGATCTTTCACAACGATGATCCCAAGGGATGATGGTCCGAAGGCTTCTTCAAGAGTACCGAAACTGATATTATCTTCCAAAGTATCAGATTAACAGAGTTAAAAGCGGATATATCACATGCTATCGCACCTTGTTCAAGATCCTTTAAGCTGACACTTACAGCAGCCTGGACCGCAAGTTGATTTTGAGCCATGACGGAAAATAATGAACGGAATGTGTCCTTAGCTAATGGTGCCTCTTATGGAGATATCTGCTCTTTTATAGATACACAAACATTTTCTGCTAGGTGGTTCGACGAGGGGACATTCACCTGCCAAGAACGGTTACTGCCACTCACTAGCCTCACCGCCCGGCCATCTCCGCCTAAGCACGCCAAGCATCCTTGCGTCACTTAGCTACCTGGAGCTCCTGCTCCTCAAAACCACCAACAACCGCAATCATGGTGAAACCACTGACATTCAAAGGCGACAAGAAGACCAAAAAGCGCAAACGGGCTCCCGCCGACGCGACCGATTCCAAATTCTCGAAGGAAGTGGTACCTGCAGCACCAGAGGCCCAAAATGACGACTCTTGGGTTACGGCGGAAGCTGCTAACGATGTCGCTGGCCCGGTAATATTTGTCCTTCCTACTGATCCTGCGAGCTGTTTGGCTTGCGACGCCAATGGCAAGGTTTTTACGAGTGCGATTGAGAATTTCGTTGATGGCGATCCTGCGACGGCTGAACCTCATGATGTGAGACAAGTTTGGGTAGCAAACCGTGTTGCAGGAACCGAGGACTTTAGTTTCAAAGGACATCATGGAAGGTGCGTAGAAATTGAAGAGGTGCACGACATGCCCGTTTTCTGTTGACATGGCTAACCTTCTGAGCAGGTACTTAAGCTGTGATAAGTTTGGTGTCCTCTCCGCGAATGCCACGGCCATATCCCCCGAAGAGTCTTTCCTCTGTATTCCTGTCCCAGACAACCCCTCGACCTTCAGCATACAAAATAAACGGGAGAAATTCCTTGCGGTCAGTAACACGGACTTGTCGTTGGCTGATATTCGTGGTGATAGCGAGGAAATCACATTCAACACCACGCTTCATATTCGCATGCAGGCTCGGTTCAAACCAAAACTGAAGGCAGTCAAGGAAGAGAAAGCTCGTGAGAGGATAAGTCGCAAGGAGCTTGAAGAGAGTGCTGGTAGACGCCTTGATGATGACGAGGTGAGGAGGTTGAAGAGGGCCAGAAGGGAAGGAAACTATCATGAAGAGCTGTTGGACATCAAGGTCAAAGGAAAACATGATAAATTCGCTTGAAGGCTATCAATATCCACCGAGTTAATGGCAAATGGCAAATGGTGGTGGGGTGACATTCTGCATTAGAGATGGAATGTTCAGTCCTGTCCATAGTCTAGCAGTGTTCGGTCAACTCTTGACATGGATATATTCTCTGCCAAAAATACATGGCGCACAGGGCGGTAGCATTTGTCAATCTCACGGTTGAGCTCCGACTTAATCCGGAGATCTAAACGAAAGGCACAATGCTGATGTGCAGCTAGCATACGGGACTTCAATTCGGATATTGCAATACTGCGTTCGATTGTAATTCCCAATAACATAAACTTCAAGCGCTTCTAACGGAAGCATCATCCAGCTCTAAAACATTCCTACGGAAAATGTACATGCATCCACGTCGCGAACTCGATAGCCTATTACCATCTAATAGTAAGTCTCCTTTCAAGCCTCCACATTGTTTTCATCAGTCATTAAATACCCTTTACTTGTAAAGGTGAATTACGTGAGGGTTAAGGTATCCAAGTATACCAGTAGTTCCCCTAGATCCTGTTAGATATGCTTTCAGCCAGCTGCAAATTTGAGACTTACCATTCGGCACCAATGCCGGATTCCTTGTGGCCACCGTAAGTTCCTTGTGGTGTGAGCTTCTCAAAGCTATTCACCCAGACACTACCAGCCTCCAATCTTCCGGCGACCCTTTCTGCGTGATCAACATCCTTACTCCATACAGAGGCACCTAGGCCAGTCAAGGTATCGTTGACGCGAGCAATGACTTCTTCCTCGTCGGACCATGGTTGTGTTGGTACAATAGGTCCTGTTTACACCATAAGCGGCTGAACATCATTTTGAACATGGAGCAGTCGTATACATACCGAATGGCTCCTCCGAAATAATCTTGGAGTCATTAGGGGGGTTGTCAATGATGGTCGGCTGGATAAAGAATCCCTTCGAGGCCGCAACATCTGGCTCACCAACAGCGAACTTGTAGCCCTTGGCCTTGCTGTCGGCAAAATACTTCTTGACTGTCTCATATTGCATCTTATTCTGAACGGGTCCAAGCATTACTCCAGCGTCATCACTATCACCGACCTTCAAGGTCTTTGTGACGTTGACCATTTCCGCGAGGAATTCTTTGTAAATGCTCTGGTGAATGTAGATACGCTTGGTGGCAACGCAAACCTAAGAATTGATCAGCAAGATTTCTTAAATCTCGAAAAATCACAAGGGATAGATACCTGGCCGGAGTTCTGGAATGCACCCATGACAACTTCAGGAGCGACCTTCTTGATATCAACGTCTGGGAAGACGATGCAAGCATCGTTACCACCAAGCTCGAGAGTGACACGTTTCAGAGTCTTTGCGGCTGCCTCCATCACCTTCTTACCGGTGGCAATTGAACCAGTGAAGGAGATCTTTGCGATGCCAGGGTGAGCTGTGAGTGCGGCACCAATTTCGTTGCTTCCACCAACTACTTGAACAACACCCGGAGGGAAGACCTGCTGGGCAAGTTCAATGGTTTTCAACATCGTGTAAGGTGTGAAGGGTCTATTGAAATTAGCTCAAAGTCCAACGAACGACGAAAAAAAATCCTACGATGGCTTGACAATGATGACATTGCCCGTAAGTAGAGCAGGGACAACCTTTCCGATAGCCAACGCAATGGGGAAGTTCCAAGGGCAGATGGCGCCAACAACGCCAATGGCCTTGTATTTCGTCTTGATGATCTTCTCCTCATCCTCGAGCTTCTCTTCAGGAATATCGAGAGTATTATGCCATCCAACAAAAGCCGCTACAGTAGAAACCTCATAGGCAGCAAACTGTCTTGGCTTACTCGATTCCTTGCACAGAAGAGTGGTGAACTCTTCAAAATGCGCCATGAAAAGGTCGGAGAATTTAGAAAGTAATTCCTTGCGCTTCTCTATGGGAGTGGCTTCCCATCCAGGGAATGCCCTTTGAGCCGCAGCAACGGCATCGTCGATGTCTTGCTGGTTTGCAACCGGTACACTCCAGAGTTCCTGACCTGTGCTTGGGCTTACTCCATGGTGTGTTTCTTTCGATGATCGTTTTTGGCCGTCGATGATGTTGTGGAAGGTTTCGAAGTCAACGGATAAGGCTTTAGAGGAAGACATATTTGGAAAGCTAGGGCTAGGATCTACGCAATAAGGAACCGTGGGTATAAGAGTGGAGCAAATGGAGTGGACAGGACAATGGCTACTATTTATCTATTCTACACGGTACCGAGAGCATGGTTACCTAGGTACACATTGGAGAAAGGGCCGTTGCCGTTTAACATGGTATTTCCTAGACTCTTGCGGTATCATGAAGCGGTGTCCAGACAACCAACTTTCTGGCCAAGAAATAATGGGACGTTTTTGATGGCGATGGGTAGTTCCGCTATCTATGGACTCCATAAACTAGGCCGTGGACTAAGGGTCTCCTAGAATGAAGGTCTTTGGACTAACCGTGCAGGTATGGAGAGCCGCTTTGGTGGCTGATGGTGGTGGCGGATACTGCCGGTGGCCAATCGAATCTATTCACCTATTTACTTTATAGGAAGTACGCCCCGATCGGGGATATCGTCGATCATTGTG
Source organism: Rhytidhysteron rufulum CBS 306.38 (assembly GCA_000467735.1). Classification (NCBI taxonomy): domain Eukaryota; kingdom Fungi; phylum Ascomycota; class Dothideomycetes; order Hysteriales; family Hysteriaceae; genus Rhytidhysteron; species Rhytidhysteron rufulum. The sequence continues at coordinate 19,590 of AJFL01000523.1, read as the reverse complement.
CTAGGTCAAAAGGCTGAACACTGGATAGGGGTTCAACAGTTATCTAGCGCGGGATTGTAATTGGAAGTATTTTCTTTGAATCTAGACATTGGCAATACTGAATAGAATCCAAGGCATCAAGTTCTCAACTGCATTTAAATTCCAAAATTTAGTTCCTGGGACTCCCCAAAATCCTTCCCGAGGAGACCGCCCACGAAGACGCACTAGCGTTAAAGGTTAATCTTGATAGAACGTGAACCTGCAACACTTCCAAACCACACTAAGACATCAAACTGTCCCTGTTCCTGGACGGATGTTCAGAGTACGTGGTGAATATATTAAACCCACCTCGGCATTTGACATACAAAAGCGATAATTGGATTCAGCAAGTCCACATCACGGCAGACGATCTCTCGGTTTTACCCACATGTTTCCCGCCGCCACCGTTCTCAGTCGGCCCTCTTGCGGACGGTTCCATGACTCGGGGTTTGAGAAGGGTCCTTGGACCACACCTCACGATTTTCGTGATTACTATTCTGCAATGTTAGGCCTCCGCACGATGGTTACGAGTTTGCAAGCAAATTTTTTTCTTTCCCCTTGATCCCCGCGAACGGCGACAGGGAGGAGATGGAGAACTCCATACTGTTACTAGGTATGCTCCATTTCTTTTGTCAATCACTTAATACGGATGAGTGTGGTGTGGATGTAGTTTCGGTGAGTGTGGCCTTGCCTGTTTGGCCTTTGGCAAATTTGCCCCTTGGATGGTAGAATTTGACGCGTATTCAAGACGTAAGTACGATTGACGGTGCTTTTATCACCGTGAGTGCATTGACCAGATCTTACGAGTCTATAGGAATATCAGCGCATGGCAAGAGCTCAATTTGATTGATGCATGCAACCTCGCCGTTCTCTACCTTGATGAGAACATGCCTTAAGGTTGCGTGGTATTCGGCTTCATTTAATGCTACCTTTAGGAGAAGATACACTTTCTGGTCTTTTCATATCAAGCTTTTCCCTATACACAGCAAAGGAAACACATTTCTTTGGGCTATAGAGGTAGGCATTAAAAACACGATGACCATTTAGTCCAGTGGAGAGGTATTGCGTGAAGGCACAAATTCTTTTTTAAGGTGTGTAATATCTTGTAAACTCCTTGTCTTTTTTTTCTTTCCCGCACTGCTTGGTATCATATTCTCCTTCACTGAATACTGGACTTCTACACATCCTATTAGCGGTTCTATTGAAAAGGGATCTTATTTGCCTTAACCCACTGAACTAAGCTTAACCGAAATCCTGATGGTTGTTTCCGGGGAAGACTATCGTATTCCCTCATTGAACGCCCGAGTAGTGCGGGGGATAAAAAGAAAGTGGCGTCCAACAGTGCCTTTCACTACTTCAAGAACCCGGGCGTGATGGCTGCATTTGTTAGTCCACGGCTGAAGATTGAAATGAACCGGTGGAGTGACGAGTCCTGAATTTACAACATTCGTCGCCCACGAAACACATAATACGGATACTGAAATCGAAGCATACTAGAAGAAGTACGAATTCACTGTCTAGACTACAAAACTTATCATACCTGGTCCGAGGTACATGGCAAGATGTTCTCACATGCACGCAACATCAGATTAACCCTTGAATCAAGGTTAAATGTAGGCGAATCTCGCTTGCCGAACGCCTGCACATCTATTCACCGTCGAGATCTTCATAGACCCTCGCCAAAACCCCTGTCTCAATCAGGGTATATTACTTCCTGAAAGTGATGTCAATATCAAGCAACGCTTTCAGAAATCATTTATCTCCTCATTGCTATTTTAAGGTTAAGTTCTGTCCTTGGTTTCAGTCAGTGGCCAAAATTGCCTTGTTTTTTTCCCTACGTCGAGCGTGGTAACGTGTTCTCATTTAAGCCTCGTATTTCTTTGCACTTGTCGTGAGCAGTGGTTCATATTGAGAATACCCTGATGCTAATGTATAAGATACGGGATATATCAAACCGCCCGGGCTAGCCCTCGACCGGGAATTCGTTACGAAGGCTGGCTCTGCACGCTGCTTATATCAATCTCTCAAGTATCTAAGGTTATTAGATATCCTCCAAAAATAACCCCCTCTAACGACTAAACCGGTACCCAGGTAACTACCCCCCGAGGTTCTAGACGCTCCACCTCATGATGAAATGGATTGGCATCACTTTTCTCGTCCATCAGCGTCATGAACGAGTATACTTACAACGTTGTTCCCCGGACCGAAGGACCGTGCTGCAAATCACTACCTGAACTCCAAGCATCCGGGGCGAATTCCGGGTCCAACTGTTCTGCAGAAACCCTTGATTTAATCTCTTGTACCTGGTCACAATCAACAACGGTGGATGAGCCTAGATCAACGTCGCCTTTCATGGCATGAGTTTAAATATCAATCCATTCCACAACGAATCCTTTCATCTCATCAGTGCTATCCAACACTCTCTTGATACCTAGAACACACCCAACCCTTCATCAACAAACACTTCACCACCATGAAACCCACAACATCTTTCCTCCTCCTCCCCACCCTCGCCCTCGCCCTTGCCCTCCCAACCCCCGACGCCACCCCCACCGGCCTCAAACTCGGCAACATAGTCTACGGCGGAAGTGGCTGTCCCCAAGGAAGCCTCAACATCTCCCCCAGTTCCGACGGCACATCCATCCCGCTGCACTTCACGAACGCCTTCGCCGCCTCCATTGGCCCCACCGTCGACATCACCAACAACCGCAAGAACTGCCAGATCAACATCGATCTGAAATTCAGCCCCGGCTTCCAGTATACGGTTGTGAGTGCCGATTACCATGGATATGGGGAACTGCAACAAGGTGTGAAGGGCGTTGTCAAAGCGAATTATTACTTTTCTGGCGAGCAGAATCAGGTACGTTGTTGTGGTTGAGTGTGATTTAGATGGGGGTATAGTGAGTTAATTGATGTGTAGGTTTCATCTTCGACATCCCTTACTGGTCCCTTCACGGGCTCGTATGATAAACATGATGATATTGGTGTTGCGACTTGGTCTCCTTGCGGTAGTGAGGCAATGTTGAACGTGAATTCTGAGGTGGCGTTGACGGCGACGGATAAAGGTGCTTCTGGGCTCTTGACGGCGGATAAAGCGAACGCGAAGTTCACGCATCAGCTTTACTTGAAGTGGAGGTCTTGTTAGAGTGCGTTGTTGATGCGTTGTCTTTTTATCATTGTCTTTATGTATACCCTCGCTTGGAGTGTGTTGATTCTTGTAAAAGTTTTGGGATGCGGTTAATCACTGTAGTTTGTATGGATAGGAATGCTAGATCTTTATATCATACTCCTATATCCTATATCTTACAGTACTATCTTCGACCATAAATCATTACAATGTATACTGGAACTATATATCATCACCCCATTACTTACAACGCCTTATGCGGAGTCAGAGTGTTTGCTTTCCTGGCTCTCGAGATAGGAAGGGGGCGCAAGTTCATCGCCGCCATCCACCCAGACCTTGTTCAGCTCGTCTTCGATTTCTTGTCTCCTCTGGTTCCATTCCTCGACCTTGGCAAGACGTTCCCGCAGTTCATTCAGTTCCCTCTCTACGGACAACTTTTCACTCTCCGTACCGATACGCTGCAGGTCCCACTCTTCTCCTGTCTCGCCTAGGCCGAGAGTAAGAGTATACTGATGATAACGCTTCAAAGACGCCCGTGTAGAGACAGTGATGAGCGCTGTAAGATGGTTAGTTGAATGACTTGACTAGATAAATGGTAAGCTTAGACTTACTGATCCCTTTTGCTTTCGCTCTCTCGTAGAGCAGACCCTCAACGTCGCTACTCACAGCACTTGTACCTTCATCAATGAATGCATATCTGGGTTCATGATACAGCACTCTCGCAATGCCCATGCGTTGTTTTTCGCCACCACTGAGAACGTCTTTCCAGTCTTTTCTAGTATCCCAACCACCTTCTCGGTCTGGAAGATAGCCAAGTTTCGCCTCTTCAAGAACTTGACTAAGCTCTAGGTCTCGCCTACCAGCATCTTTCATATCTACCTCAGTATGAGGGTAGATGACTTGATCGCGTAATGTACCGGTACTGAGATAAGGACGCTGGGGCAAGAACATGATACCGTCAGTACCAATGCATCTTGGCCTGCTGACAAGCCCGCGATAAGTTGGCCACAGACCCGCCACAATACGAGAAACGGCGCTCTTCCCAACACCATTAGGCCCGGTAATAAGGAGATGCTCGCCAGAATGTACAATGAAGGAAAGAGACTCGATTAACTCGTCGCCGCCTAAGGGGTATAACCCAGGGGCTACAACAGGGACATGTTCTAACCGCACACCGTCAAAGCCCTTGTGAATAGTACCCTGGACATCCGAAAGGGAGTATAATTCGTTTCTAGTACCAGAAGATGGGTAGTAAGCGTCCGCATGGACACGGTGAAGGGTGCTGATCAAAGTATACACACGAGATGTGTATCCAGCCAGTTCAGAGAGGTCCTTGATAGAGTACATCATTCGGCCGCCTGCGTCGGCAAGGGAGAGCATGAGTCGTTTATTAGTGATGAAGTCTTTCATCCTACTCCGCTCGCGGCCCTGTCTTTCTGAACCTGACAACTCTGGTGCACCGCCAAGACCGCCCCAGGCAGGCAAAAAGACCGGAAGAGAGGTAATGAGATAACCAAACGCGGACCAAGAGTACTTCAATACAAAATCTTCAAGCATGTTGTAGCGTATCTTCAGACTGTAGATGCCCTCCATCCAGTGCTTGAGGTCTTTGAAACCCTTCTCTAAGAAGTGTCGCTCCATTTGGTCACCACCGTAGAACGCAACTTCTTCAGCATTCGCGATGAGCCTGGAATGTAGAGCCCGGAAGTCACCTTCTCTACGGCCCTCTACAGCTTTAAGTTTCCCAAAGGGTGGAGAAAGCCTCCGTAGAATCGTTGCGGTTAGGAAGTAGTTGGCAAGAAGTCCACTTAAAGCTAATGGTCCAAGGGAACGGAAAAGCTGATAGTTGAAGACACAAAGGTCAACAAACGGTTTCCCTAGTGAGGAATAAAGCGATGCTGCGGACGCACAGAACAACGTAAGATCCTGGGTTATGAATTGATCTGCTCCTTGGCCTACACCTCCATCCAAATTCGTAAGTTTATAGTAATTGAGGTGATCGTTGAGGTATAGGTCGTGAATGTAGCGTGTGAGTCGGGTTCTGAACGCTATAGATATCTTCGATTGTAGGAACTTGATCATCGCGTTCGTATAAGAGGCAAAACTACCAATGCCGCACCACTTCAGGATTCCCCATAGGAATGCTTTTCCGTTGCCAGCAACGAGATCCCGAACAATTTCACCATCCAATCTTGCAACTACGAGGGATAGGTATGTTCGAAGTAGCAGAAACACACTGTGGCTGAGAAGTAGGCCAGTCTCTTTGCTATTCCATCGCGGTATCATGATATTAAGGAGGCTGAGGAACTGATGAAGGAAGGCGAGGTTAAGGCCAGGCTTCGTCTGGGGTGGAGGAACTTGCGGACCAGCTCCATCTGACAAGCCAGCAGCACGAGGGGGTTGGAGAAAGAGGCGACGGTGCGCATCGAACGTCGTAGGTTTCGTCGGATGAATGACTACTTTAGAGGTGACATCGCGATACGGAACGTATATAGTCCTCGAGCCATCTTTCCCTCGTAAGCCTGAGTTCCTTCTTAAGAGGCGTCTTCCGGTTTCTTTCTCAGCTTTTTTCCGTCTCCACCAGTTTATACCTCCATATCCGGTTCCGATGATTGTTGCGATTAGGGCGAGGGTGGAGAGAAGCTTGGTGACTTTGGAGGCATTCCGGGCGCGGCCTCGAAGACGGGAGGCGTAATGGGAATATAGAGTAATTAATGGATCATGAGTTTTCCGTAAGGTGGATTGAGCGGCCATGGTTTGCCATGGGCATATGCATGGGGAAGTCCGCTGTTTTGAGGTTGCGGCATCTCACACATGAATGAATGATGATGAGCGATGTTGTGGTTCCAGTGAGCGAGAGCTTGCCGGACCTCGGCTCCCAAGCAGGTCCACATGTGAAGAGATGACATCACGTGCCAGAGGCTCCATTCTATTCACGAAAATGTTATTGGATGGTCGTCTTTTGTACAATATGAATTTTCTATTAATATCTATCTCGAATTCATTAAAAAGTGGTTTCTTTTCCCCCGATTCCCTAGTCATAAATCCTCATTAGTCAATTTACATGTCAAAATTTACTCGGTGGGACCCTCGATGAGCATCTTGATGCCTCTTCCTGCCTTGACCTCCTTGAATGCATTTTCTGCCTCAGTGAACTTGACCTTTCCGGTGACAAGCTCCTTTACGCTGATCCGCCCTGATGCGACGAGATCGACGGCAGTCTGGTAGTCACCGCTTCCATACCTGAAGCTGCCCTTAACAGTGAGCTCCTTTGCGCACATAGCCATGATTGGGAAGGTGATATCTGCCTTGCCCATTCCGCCCTGATCAAAGATGTGAGATGAAGCCATATTTATATGGTGGAGGATGGCTTACCTGAATATATGTGCCTCCTACCCTCAAGACGTGAATGGAGGTCTGGATGCAAATCTCAGCACCTGATGCGTCTACCACTACATCAGCGCCGGCGCCCAAGTCGCATTCCTTGATGAGTCTCGCAGCGCTGTCTTCTGGGCTCTCCTTTTGGCTCTTGAAGCCATGTGTTGCAGCATATTTGAGTGCGAAGTTCAATCTGTCTTCGTTGATGTCCGTGATAACGATCTTCTTCGCTCCATAAGCCTTAGCAACGGCGCATGTCAACAGGCCCACTGGACCGGCTCCGAAGACGACGACGCTGTCTCCAGGCTTGATACCAGCGGCCCTGGAAATGTGAACAGCAACACCGGTAGGCTCGATCAGCGCACCTTCCTCCATCGACATGTTCTCGGGCAGCTTGTAGCAGTAATCTTCGGGAAGGGTGTAGTATCGGGCCAAGGTTCCATCATATGGAGGAGTGGCAGCGAAAGCCATGTCGGGGCAAAGGTTGTATTTGCCCTCCTTACATCTTACACAGCGACGGCAGGGAACACCGGGTTCCATAGCAACCCTATCGCCAACCTTTAGGGTCTTAACCTTGCTTCCAACCTTGGTAACGATACCGGCAGATTCATGTCCAAGTACCATGGGCTTCTCGACTACGAATGAGCCGATCCTTCCATGTACCCAGTAGTGAACCTGGTCATACAGTCAGAAATGAAAATTGAGAGCTTGGGCAGTGTACTAACATCGCTACCACAGATACCAGTCCACTTAGGGGAAACAATGACATCGTACTCCGATTTGAGTTCTGGAATTGGACGGTCCTCGTAGGTTACGAGACCTGGTTTTTGGAGGACAAAGGATGGGTTCTATTTTGACAATTAGCTTATAGTTCAGGAGAGGGCCACTGGCCGCCCAGATTTGATCCAAAAGATCTCGTCAGTGAAACAATTCGACTTTGTCTTTTCAGTTAAGTACCCTGAGGGCACATTGGGTCTACAGACCGTAGCTTGTGAAGCTGAGTTGAGAGCTCGCCGATTGTTTGCACTTGGAGAAGCTATGGTGGGGTACGGCGGGGCAGTGTGTTTTGGAGGGGCAGTACCTGTTGGGCCATGCTGTGCGCTATTTTGGATTGTGATGAGAAGAATGGAGAATGTGATGTCGAACAACCTGGAAAAGCAGTGTTATATAAGAGGAATTAAATATCAGCCCGAAGAAAAAAATATTTAAGGATCGTGAAGTGTTCAATGGAAAAATATGCGGAGACGCGCCCATGCCTACCCACATCAACGTGATAGCTCAGATGACGGCTCCACACTCCATCATTACGGGCGGCCATTGAAAGATAATCGGATAGAATTCCGGGAAAGGAAAAGCGTTTACAATTCATACAGACCAGACTTGTAGTTCGTATGAAATGTTAATTAAATCATAGCCTAGTTATACTTGATTTGATTTCTTTTCCCTATAATTGGTAGGTGTGTATATCTCGATGTCGTCTGTGATTGATATCTCGACATAGTAAATCCCATGAATAGTCTTCTATAGTACTCTTAAATTATTTCATCAAACCTAGAAAGACATAAAACTTAAGGTTTGGTCAGAAGATAGATTGTTCTATAATACCATTGAAAAGTTTACTTATCATTGCATGTGAATTGTTTACCGTACTCTTAGTTTTTCCCGCGACACGTCGGAACCGGACACGATGACTTACATGAGGATCCACCGGAACCGAAGGCGCTTGCAAACAGCAATTATCCGTTGACTTTAACCGGAGCTCTGCAACAGTATTATTGAGATTCTGGAACCTAGACTGGGCTGTATTCTCCGACTCGTGCATGCTACGTACGGAAGAATCCTAGATCTCAACTTGAGATTCGACTATTCTTAGGTTGGATGTCAATGATCAATGGATCCGGCCAAAGTCGATTGTCTCTACTCCAGTTTAAGACAGACCCCAATACTCGAAGGAACCTAGAAATATTTTCTCCAGGAACTAGGGAAAATTGTACAAATTTAAATGTCCACGAGGTTTGATGTTTCTGACTCGTGCTCGGCGGAAGGAAAAACCTCTATCCTTTATCCTCTATTCTCTATTGTCTCTCTATGTCTCTCTATTGTCTGTCCATGCAGTAAGAAATCTATCATGCTCGCTAAAACAAAAACAAATTCTCCAGCCGTCGATCACGAGAAACTCATCGCACATCCCGCATTATCTCTCCCATCACCCGATGGTGGGACCCCACGGAGTACCTTAATTGGAGTCCCGTCCCCACACCGACCACCAACACCTGACCTCTTTGCGACTGTCTAGATCTCTACAGCCCCAGTCGTCGTATCCAGTCTCTTCGCCCTCCGCTATTATGTGGAGGCCGATGCTAGACATGCGGGCCTGGAAGTCTCGTAACTCTGTCAAATATGCATCACGATATGGAAATTCCACGATCACTCTGGCTGTATTTTCTAGAGACAACCACGCTTCAATTGTTTGAACAAGTAGCCGGGGGTGTTCCGATGAATATAAGGAATCCGCGGCAAGTATAACCTGAAAACGTTCATTTGGGCAGTTTCGTTGGGCCAGGGACTGTTCTTCTCCAATGACTTCCGAATCTTCGAGGTACGGCTGATATAAGTTTGGCTGAGTCCAATCTAACATTCCACATGACATGGATCCATCGCATGTCTCAATCGTTTCGGTGTTCGTCTTCACATTGCGCGCAAGGTTAGGTGTGATCTCTGGTAGATCCGTCAGGACGACAGGAGCCTCAAAGACGGCGGCAGCGGCTATGCCGACTAATCCAGTTCCAGATCCCAATTCAAGTATAGTCTTCTTAAACGAATTTGCTGATAAGGAAGGGATGTCGATGGTGTGCAAGCGCTTTGCCAGAAGATACGACGCCGCCCAAGTCTTCAAACCAAGGTTATCAGCAGTAAGGGCAGGCTCATGAATAGCCACCTCTACTAAATCCGACTTTGTAGGTATACGGAAGGTACGGGTCATGGCGGGCATAGCCGAGCGTCCAGAGAGTTCGCTCAGCCGAAGACTTGCTTGGTGCCAAATATCTTCCTTCGCATCTTCGTCCTGAATCCAGCCCAAATCACTCCCGATGATGTTGGTCAGGTACCTGGTCAATCCTTCGGGGTTGACTTGTCGCGCGGCAGGTTTTTTCGTTATCTGAGACCGACGCGCAGGTTGTCCGAGAGAGCCATTCTGCTCATCTTCCGTGTCGCTGCCTTCCCACGAAGGGGGCGCTGATGTGAGGAGTAAGAGGGTGTCTAGGAGAATATCGGCAGGCGGTTTGGCGTAGATTTGGGGAAGGTCAAAGACTGTGCAGATATCTTGTCAGCTGCAATCATTCGAGGTCTTGATAATGAGTGTTCTTTACCATGGATCATCTGCGATTGCCCCGCCATCTTGATCTCTCTCGAATAATTTTTGGGGGGTGCTCCTGGCGGGTGAGACCCAATTTTCCTTTTGCTAATCTTTTTGGCGTGGGGTCAGTGCGTTTGACGATAGAAGGTATTCGGGCCTCAGGCCGCTCAGCACCCCTCTAGCCCCTCTAGCCCCTCTAGTCATCATAATCCTGACTCGGTACATCTTTTGCGTTGCAACAATAGTTGTGCTGCATCAGTCTTTCTTCAAGGTATCCTTGAAACCGTAATATGCTTGCTCCATATCAAATTGAAACTCTCTTGCTTCATCCTCTCCCAATTTTTCGGCAGCCCTCATCTGATTAAGCTTTATCAACCATTGCACGATTTTGCCTTTGCTCTCAAAATCCTTATCTGTGACTTTGTTCACCGCTTGTATGATATCTACCAGCAGCGGATGCAAAGTATCCTTCTCTACTAGGCCAATTTTAATTGCATCCAAAAGGGTAATAAAGTTTTCGGTAGCGGCGACAACGAGCATAGCGTCGGCATCCGAGCCTTGTGTCGCCGGCTTATGCGATGGTTGCTCGACAGTAGCAGGCAGGCCAACACGCAGTCGTTCTGTTGCTCGGGGGGCTTCAATCTGAAGGGTGCCATATTAGCAAGCGCCACACCAACCCTCAAGGCTTCCTTACCTGCCATTCGCGCTTGAAAGTTTCGAGATCTCCGAATTCTCTAGCTACCGTCTCATCTGCGAGGTTGGATTTGTACTGGTTCAATAGTCTGCTGCATGTTTCCGCATATACTGCCTCGTGGATGGAATCCTTCAGATATGCCTTTTCCAGTGCATCGAGTGTGATAATGATACTGTATATCTCGGCGAGAGAGTCGTACAAGTCTCTCTCCGCGCTCGTAGTTGATAGCTTGACCTCCTAAAACGTCCACATGAGCTGCGGTAATTGGTTGAAACAGGACGGGGACGCAATCACCTCGTCCAGATTGATGGTAGCAGACAAGGACGACCGAGGAATATACGGCGTCGGCGCATACGGTAATTGACGCTGATACATGGTCGAATTCGTTTTGTTAACAAGTTGTGGTTGTAGATGAGGGGTGCCATTCGGAGCGGTGCCCTGCTTGAAGCTCCTTCTCCGCAGTTCTTGGCGTATTACTTAACACTTTGGAAGGAAGCGAGTTAGTTTGGAGGGTCCCGCGCTAGTCTTGTACTTTTTCATAAAATTTCGAGATCCTCGACAAGACATTCCTCCAACACCACATCGGCCTCCCAATATCGCAATCATGGCGCAGAGCAAGGCCACCAAGAAGTTCGAGAAGAACCATCTCAAAGATGTGCTCAAACGACGGAAAGATTTCGCAAAAATCAAGCAGAAGCAGCAGATGAAAGCTAAGCGCAAAGAGAGGATAGCTAAGGACAACGAGCGCGCCGAGGACTTGGACGATGCTGGCAAGGCTACCAAGGCTGCGAAGTCAGAGGCCAATGGCGATAAGTTTCAGGACATGACTATGGACGATTTCTTCCAAGGCGGGTTCGATATTCCGGAAGCTCCCAAAAGCAAATCGAAAAAGAACGCGGCGGTTGCGCCAACGACTGGCAAGCGCAAACGGACACAACCTGAAGATGAAGAGGATGCATCTGAATCGGGTGGTTCATTCGAGGGCATGCCGGAAGAGGAACAATCGGGTTCAGAGATGGGATCGGAGGATGATATCGGAGCGCACAAGGAACAGCTGGAAGCCCTGAAAAGCAAAGATCCAGAATTCTACAAATACCTTCAAGAAAACGATTCCGAACTACTCGACTTCGCAGAGGATGCCGACTTGGCCGAGATTGATGCTCTTAGCTCTAGTGAGGATGAGGAGAAACCGAAGAAGAAACTTAAGACCGATAAAAAGACCAAGAAGCATACCGAAGAGGAGGAAGAGGATGAGCCTGCAGCAAGCAACGAGGTAACCAAGGCCATGGTTAATAAATGGGGTCCTGCGATGCAGAATGGACATTCTCTACGAGCAATGAAGGAGGTTGTACTGGCATTCCGAGCTGCTTCTCACATTAATGAGGATGATGGAAAGTTATACAAGTATTCTATCTCTAATCCCGATGGTATGTATACTACTCGCAAGTTTTCGTTGATTTATACTTACAAAATACAGTATATCATGAGCTGTTAGTGATTGCTCTGAAGCACATCCCTACTGTCCTTCAGCACCATCTCCCAGTAAAGGAATTGGCCAACGGACGAACGTAAGAGTTGCCAGACTAAACCATTCCAGTAGTAGCTAACAATCGCAGCCGTTTGTCAACTGAGACGAAAAAGTTCAGCACATTGACGCCGCTCTTGAAATCACATGCTACCTCTGTCCACCATCTTCTAGAGAATCTTTCCGATGCAGCCACATTACGCCTCACATTGGATTCCCTACATGCACTTCTTCCCTACCTCCTTTCTTTCAAAAAGCTCATTCGAGATGTGACCAAGGTAGTTGTAGCTGTATGGTCAGACTCATCGAATAGCGAGGCAACGCGTGTATCCGCATTCCTTGTCCTTCGACGTCTTCTTGTCATTGCAGATGCAGGGATCAAAGAAGCGGTTCTTAAGGTGGTTTATCAAGGATTGGTCAAGAGTGCCCGCAATACAACAGTTCACACCATTCAAGGTGTCAATCTAATGAAGAACACAGCCGCCGAACTATGGGGTCTAGACGCCAACATCGGCTACACCACAGGGTTCACATTCATCCGACAACTCGCAATCCACCTCCGTCAAAGCATCACAAAGAAGGATAAAGACTCTTACAAAAATGTCTACAATTGGCAATACGTCCACTCCTTGGACTTCTGGTCCCGCGTCGTATCTGCCCACTGCGAGACTCTCCGCGAAGCAGAAGCCGGCAAGGAATCACCGCTCCGCCCTCTCATCTACCCGATCGTCCAAGTCACCCTCGGTGCTATGCGCCTCATCCCCACCGCTCAGTACTTCCCCCTACGCTTCCAACTCGTACGCTCTCTTCTCCGAATCTCTATGGCCACAGGCACATACATCCCATTAACTCCTGCTCTCTACGAAGTCCTCAACTCAGCCGAGATGCGTAAACCACCTAAACCAAGCACCATCAAGGCACTGGACTTCAGCACTAACATTCGGGCGACGAAAGCGTATCTCCGAACGCGAGTTTATCAAGATGGCGTAGGCGAGCAGGTCGCAGAGCTCCTGTCCGAATTCTTCATCCTCTGGGCCAAGAACATCGCATTCCCCGAACTTGCCCTCCCCGCATTAGTGATGATGAAACGCTGGATCAAAGAAGTATCCAAAGGCAAAGGCAACAAGAACGGCAAAGTAAACACCGCAATTGGCCTCCTTGTCCAAAAACTCGAGACAAATTCCAAATGGGTAGAAGAGCGGAGAGCCAAGATCGAATTCGCACCTAATGACCGTGCGGGTGTAGAAGGTTTCCTGAAGGATATTACCTGGGAGAAGACGCCTCTAGGTGCGTTTGTAGCTGGACAGCGGAAGTCGAGAGAGCAGAAGGCGAAGTTGGTAGAGGAAGCTAGGAAGGTTGAGGACAGAAAGAAGAAAGAAGAGAAAGATGAGGAGATGAAGGAGGCAGCGGAGATGTTTGGAGAAGACGATGAGAGTGATGAGGAGATGAGCGATTTGGAAGAAGATGAGGAATAGCTTGTTTGAGATTCAAAAAAGTGTTGTTAGTAGGGAGATAATAAATGTTAGATTAGGATATTGAGCGTATCAATTGATTTTACTTTGAATCATACGCCTTTGTGTTCAGAGGTTGTGCGAACTTTACAACGTGGTGTGAAGCATATACACTGGGTTTTACATTTAGTACACTAGCTAAAGATTCATAGTATTGAGAGAAAGCTCTCTTTTCAAAGTTTCTAATGTAGTAATTTTCTAACTCTCTAGATACTAAATCTTAGGGAAACCCTCAACTGTTTCTACTGACCAAAGGGTGTACTCCCACCGAAACCTACTTCGGATAAAGTACACTGGAAAGCAAACAGCAAGTATTTCCAGATGGAAAAAGCGCGGTCATTGATGTTGCGGGCAGTGAGTCTATGGAGGAAATATGTTCCCTTTTGATGAGCATCCAGTAAGTATATCCATCTTCCTAGGTTTGGGTGGATGGGAAAAGGCATGACTGGAAGTGCTAATCGAGAGCAGCTATCATAAAGATTCATACATATTTCTGGTATTTACATATAATCTACATGACAAACTCCTCGTATTGTCCTTGTCATACATTTTGGTATCTCATTACATCATATAAACCGAACTCTCCCTTTCCAGCCCTGCCATCAGAACGTTCTCTTAATACCTCTTGAGCTGAGGAGATCCCGCAGCAGGTGGTGCAGAGAACTTAGTCTCGACGAACACTTTCTGCATCCCATCCTCCTTAGCCTCAAATTTGTAGTAAACTTTGTCAAGGTCCTCGACACTGACACGGTGAGAGACCATTCGAAGCGGGTCAATCTTGCCCTCTTGGATCAACTCCAGGAGATCTTCCCAATACAGGTGAACCGGGGCTTGACCGTTACCAATGAGGCGAATGCCACGTTCCATGAGTGCGCCGATGTTGAAGTGGTTGGTGAAGCCGACGTATACACCTGTCACACCTACTCTACCAAAGGACCGGACGGAGGTAATCATTTCATTTAGAATCTAAAGGCGGGTTAGTCATGAGTGAGTGAAATGTCCTTTTCTCATGTCCTTACCTCGCTCGTATCAGTCTCTAAACCAAGCATGATCTCGAAGTAATGAGCCCAGCCTTTTGCATACTCGCCGGCCACGGCTTCCAAACAGACATCCGGTCCACGACCATCTACCATTTCCTTCAGTTTGCTCGTTACACTTTCACCTTTCTTGAGTTTTGAAAAGTCCAACGGCTCCACTTTAGGGAGTTTTTCCTTTACATAATCAAGTCTCCAGTTCGAATCGATGATGATCACTCGTCGAGCACCGTGATAGAAAGCAAAATCTGCGCACATTTGGCCAATTGGTCCGGCTCCCCAGATGGCCACGACATCACCGTCATAGACTTTGGTATCGACAACACAGTTCCAACTGGTGGGAATTACATCGGAGAGGAAAAGGGCCTTCTCGTCGGGGACGTCATCTGGGATTGGGAGAAGGTTGATGTTTCCATATGGGACACGGACGTATTCGGACTGTCCACCTGCAAATCCGCCAGTGAGATGGCTGTACCCTATCAAGCAATTAGTGTAAATTTCCATAGAAATTTGAGGGGAAATTCTTGCCTGCCATAGCAGCTGTATTTCCGCCGTAAAGCTTATATTCCATCTTGTTTTCGTTCGTCTTCTCGCATTGCGAAGAGAGCTTATTCTGGCAATAGTAGCAGTCACCACAGGCAAATTGGAAACTTGCGACAACGCGTTGACCTTTCTTCAGATTTGAAACACCGGGACCTAATTCATCAACAATCCCGCAGAACTCGTGACCTAGGATATCGCCTTTCTGAAGTTGAAGAACCGTCCCATGGAGGAGATGTAAGTCGGAGCCGCAGACGGTTGAGCCAGTGACCTATTCTTAGATTAGGAGACATTTCGTACGAAAAGGGAAAGTTAGATTTATACCTTTAAGATTACGTCTCGGTCTTCCATGATTTTTGGCTTAGGTACATCAACTACTTCAACCTTGTTCTTCCCCTGCCATACTAATGCCTTCATCGTATCGCTGTGATCTGCTGCACCGGGGTATATGGCAGGATTGGTTACGTCCTGTAGGGTAGTAGCATTGTCATTGTGGCCGATAGCCTTTTCGGCCTGAGCTGCTGCTTGCGTCAAAGACATAATAGGTGAAATTCTGTAGTTTGGATAGTTTAAAAGGAAGATGAGATAATGGTAAGAGTGGTCAAAAAGTGAAAAGATGGAAGAGAAGAGAGTAGGAAGACATACAGTATTAGATGCAAGTAGTGGCAGCATCAGACATATGTCATCCTTTGTATTCTATGAGCCGCTGACCAGTGATCATTCGCACTGCCGTCTCCGCGGTCAGGTAGTGTCGACGTCATCAGAAAACGGCAAACAAGTGGGACAGACGCAAAGATACAGAAATGGTCGATTACAGGGCTGAATGCCGATCTTTGCGCATGGGAATTGTTAATCGAGCATGTAAATCGCAAGAATGCCATTTACCAAATATCATCCTTTCTGGACGGACTTTTTTTTGGCAAATTGAAGATGGAGAAAGCATTCAGTTTTGGTCACGGATATCCGCTCCAAACATGGATTATTTGATATGGTAAAAGAACATAAATCGCCTCTAAATCCAGGGTCATTCTTAGCAAGTAGAAGTTGCTAAATGGACATCGTAACCATGACGTTACTTGGTAAGTGCTTGGCGTGCTCACGTGATGGGATTATAAGTATCGATCACGTGCATTCAACTACATCGCAATAGTAACTGGCAAAGATCCAACAAACATGCATACAATTTTTCATATACAGATACAAAATGAGCTTTAGGCCTCATTAGCTTTATCTGAATATGAGTTATTGAATGCAACAGAAATTTTGAGTATATATTAATTCATTGTATTAGGAACTTATATTTTACAGGGTACCAGGGCAAACATCTAAAAATTCGAGCTGGCGTTGTTTTATAGTTCTATCTCCTGATTAATATGATCAGATCTGGCAGATACCAACCCTCCAAAGTCTTCCCAACTCAATCCACCAAGTCGCAGGGCTGCATTATACGCGAGTTTCCGAGTATCGTGGAAATACTTTACGTCTTCCGAATTTTCACATGGCTCCATTTCTGACCGGGCATGTCCTGTCTCCATCGAAGGATCTAAGGGCGAAGTGGCAGGTGCTGAGGTCCGCTGAGGTGGCATAGAATATGGGGATGGAGTCGAACTAGCATTTGAGTCCTCCCCGGTTAAATCGATGACAGTGCCTTCGACTGCTGGCGCGGTGAAGAAATCCGTGGAGCGAGAAGAGACAGGTTGTAGATCACTGTTACCATGCCATCGAATGACCGTCACCTGCCTTGCAGAATCCTCTGTACTCTGGGAGTCTTCCACGCGGGTACGCTTCATAGTTTTTAATCGCTCTGTTCGCTCCTCGTACATGTACATCATCTCGTCGTCCAGATCGAAATTATACCCATCGCAAAGGTCACCGAACAACGAGCGTATGCTTAACGTTGGTGTCCAGCTCTCCCGATCGATGGTGCAGGGATATATACCTTGAGGCCTGAGGGCACTAACAAGGGTTCTCAATTCGGAATAGGATGAGTGACGAGAGTAAGGGAAATCGATCCGCCGATTCTCGATCTGCTTAGTCCCAGCTCCCTTTGCAGAGACATGAGAAGACAAAACTAATATTAAAGCGTTCAAAGGAAGATCGTCGCCTCTTGAGTCAATTTTACCCTCTAGGATCTGACTTGGTATATCTCCTTGTAGGGATATCGTGGCAGTTTTACCATCAATGGTTGCTGATAAGAGTGCAAGGACTTTCGATAATAATTCCGGGTCTTGAATCTTCTCTGCACAGAGCTGCATTAATCGCCCAATAATCCCAGCATCTCTTGTTTCCAGATCAATTGCTTGGTCTAGATCACCTTTCCCACCCCCAACTCCAACCTCGGAAATAGCGGACCCATTGCTCCTGGTAACGATTGGTACGATGTGCACGACTTTCGAGTTTCCATCGATGATTGGACAGGACATGCCTTGCTCGCAGCTGTGAAGACGCACGGTGGGATCATTTGTGAGACAGCCAGGGTTAAAGTGATTGCCAAAAACATACCCACAGAGTGCAGGCGCCTCTTTTGCGATCATTGCAGCGTCTTTCACAGATAATGATTTGTAGATACGCCATCGATATCTATCCAGATGAATTTGAGAACGAAGATAAGAGGAAAGGGCAATCCAGACATTCTCATAACCGAATGTCCATGAATGAAAATAGAAGATTGTGTCTTCAGGGTACTTGTCCACCTTCTCTAGCAGTTCTTGGATCCCTTCAAGTTTGGAGGGAAACTCTCTATATTGCTCGGCCTTGGTTGCGAACGTGGTATCCAAGTAAATGCAATTCAAATGTCGAGAAGAGAGCGTATACGGAATCAGAGCGGGATGCTGAACTAACGAGTTTACCCACCAAGTCTCTGCTCTAATGTCGCCTGTATATAAAATTGCCTTACCATTTCCTTCAATGAGGAACATCACAGCCCCTACACAATGATTGGCATCGAAAAGAGTGACTCTGATTGATTTTCCTGGGGCAAGCTCTATCTGGGTAGGCGTTTCCAGTGGAAGGGGTTTCAAGATGGGCTTTAGGCGCTTGTAATCCCACTCGTGACATTCCAAGATCCCTTTGGAGAAGTTTAGACGTGAATGGTATTTTTCTAGACGCAATACAATCTACAAAGCAATTAGTGAACAGGTTCAAAATGGCCATGCCTCCTTTGTAAATGCGCATTACGAGTTAGTCCCGAAGACTATTCATCCTCGGGCCCAAAGACCTTCCAAGGGTCGTTAGATTACCATGGAAGGCCGTGCCACGGTTCATTGCAGATTACCGCGTGGGATCGAGGTCTCGGCAGGCGCGAATACTGCAGTCATGCTGGAAAGCATGTACTGAGCCCAAAGCCGCAGTCTAAGGGTGCAACGGTTGTTTTGGAAAAGGACTCGCTCTCTCGCTTGATTCGAGCCACGACAGAAAGTATCAAGCTGCAATGTACGACGATTGGGTGCATGATTTTCAACAACGACCAATCGACTCACCTCCCGAGTCGCAGAAGAGCAGTACACGAAAGGACTCCTGAGAGATGCCAGACCGGTGAGGTGGTCGGAGTGGGCATGGCTTAAGAAGCAGGCGAGCGGAGGCGGTCCGGTGCCTGTGACGCGGAAGTTGTCGATGCGAATGTCTGGGAATTCCGAGACGATGCCGTCAAAGGTGGACATGGTGAGGCTAGGTGCACTGACTGTAGGATGCGATCTGGGTGATGTTGGTGGTGGCGGAGAAAGGGGAAGACGAGCGCTGGAGGCCTTTGAGGGCGGAAGGACTCATGAAACCATTGGCTGAGAGGGCTGGAATCAGCCCAAAGAAAACGAATCAAGGAAGCAACCGGGACCGGATGAGTTCGCTCGAGCCTCGCATCATGGCTGCAGCCAAAAGGGGATGCTTGAAGGAGGACGGTGCAGGCCTTGGGGGGGTGGGTGTATGTACCTGTACCTGTACAGAGGGAGGCAGACGGAGTTTGAATCGATGGCGGCGCTGGCTGACGGGGAAAACCTGAGGTCTGAGGTGCACACTATGCGGGCTGGTGCATTGCAGCAGCAAGCAGCAAGCAGCAAGCAACAAGCAACAAGCAACAAGCAGCAGCAAGATGGCTCCTGGCTCCGGCGCATTAACGGTGACGGGGATTTGCTGGCAGGATTGCGGGATCAGTGATCACAGATCTGAATTCCTTTTTGTCAAGAAGTCAATAGTAGTAGTAGCCAGCAATACTGGCAGCGCTGGGTCTTAGCTGGGAGTTAGTTGATGGACGGGGAGAGATGGGTTGGCTGATCGAGCAGCACCTAGCGCACTTCTGGAATGCCATGGCCGGGGATCCAATGGATGCGGCGGCGCCAGGGTTGAGGGAGCGTCCAAAGGCCCGCATGCGAGTGTTGCCAGCAGCCCGGAGAGGCCTTTCTATCCATTCAGCGGC
>AJFL01000522.1:0-21651 GCA_000467735.1 Rhytidhysteron rufulum CBS 306.38 | reverse complement strand
GGGGAGGGTTAATGGGGGGTTTGGTGGGTTGGGGACGCTGAAGGTGGAGGAGGCGATGGGGGTTTGGGTTCAGAGGCAGAAGGAGGTTGAGGGTTAGATGGGTGTGGGATTGGGGTGGATGTGAGAAAGAGAGATATGGGAAAACTCAGAAATCTGGATTCTTTGATATCAAACACTGTCTTTATAATTGACTAAAGTACTTGAGTACGCCCATTTAATAGAATACATATCCACACTCCTTGAGAATAGGATAGTCCATAAATGGCTTCGGAATATTTATCTTGGATCGGATAAATATTAATAGAAATGAAAATGAATAGAAAAGAAAATGAAGATGTTTACGATTCATGATAATTCATGTGAAGTCGTAGCAGTGTACGAGGTACGGGTCCTCCGGAACGAGGCGGTCACCGGGCACTCGGTTATTCATCTGTACAGGGGTACGTTAACTACATAAGCATCTTCGACAATTGATTGGCTTTGGAAGAATCCTAGGGGTTGCATCATGCATCATGCAGTCAGATTCCAATTTAAGGGCACAAGATATTGGTTATATTGGTTATAGGACATCAGTTTACATGATAATGTACTCGTTATTATTTATCTAGGTACCTAGGTACCGGTTCTGCTTTGGTTTTATTGACGTCATGACATTCCTTTGAACCTTGTTGAAAAATCGAATTCACAACGGCAATAGAAACCTCCTACTTCCACTATTTGCGAATATTTAAGTAAGACTAGGGTCGACTATTTATACAAGTGACAAGGTGTACCTCATCGCCCCACTCCTCTCGCTTCTCGCTCCCCGTTCGACTCCGTTATTAACTTCAATAGGGGATGGATCTTCCGTCCTAAGTACTACGGATGCTCTTTACTTCGACAACTATAACAGCCGAGGCATCTCCCATCTCCACTCCCTAGCAAAGGGCCCTAGAACACATCATGTATTGGTGGACACCAAGCACCATCACGGTTCAACGAATCACCATCTACACATCCTTGACCTCCCTACGTATTTGTATCACGTCGGCGTTCCTAACCAGGGCTGGAAAACTGGGGGCCTAAAGAGGATGCCACCCACGTCTTTAAAAGGGTGCGTCGCCCGAGTCTTGAGCTTCTTCCACTTCACGTTCAGTTGATCTCTTTTTGTATTTTGTGTTTTGTGTTATTGTAACTGTTTTTGAGATTCGAGATGCCGGAAACTATCCGTCGTGTTCATGGTTACGATAAGAATGCCTACACCTATTATCCCGTGGTCATTGTTGGTGCGGGGGCTTCGGGGATTGCGATTGCGTGTCGCTTGAAAGAGGTGCTTGGGTTTGATCAGTTTAGGTTGTTTGATAGACAGGCTGGGATTGGGGGGACGTGGTGGATTAATCGATACCCTGGTAAGTCACCCGTAATGCATTAGTCTGGTTACACTTTTTACATGCATCAAACGAGCTCCTTTGATTTCTAGAAAGTGTAGCCAGACCAATGCCCTAGTACTGTCAAGACCTTGCTATGGGACTCGTTGACTGATAGCTTCGTCATAGGTGTTGCTTGCGATGTGTAAGAGGATCTCTACCTTATGAAATTACTTGCGCTTAACCTAGTCAAGTCCCGCTACTTTCTACTCGTTCTCCTTCGCCCAGAACTCAAAATGGACAACATTTTATCCACCTGGCTCCCAGATCGTTCAATACTATCATGGCGTCTGCGAAAAATACAACATCATCGATAAGATCCAACTGAATACCGACATCGAGGAATGCCGCTGGCTTGAGGATGAGAAAATATGGGAAGTTAAATTGCGGCACTTGGTACCAGGAGTAGGAGACCTAACGAATATGGACAGAAAGAAATTAGTGGAAGAGAAGGGCACTTCTGCAGTCTATTCTGGTACAGAGATCATCCGGGCAAAGATAGTGGTTAGTGCTGTTGGAGGATTGGTGGAGCCTAAGGGTTGGCCAGATCATATTCCTGGTTGGAATGACTTCAAGGGACCAATCTTCCATACCGCCCGATGGGATGAGAGCGTTGACTTCAATGATAAGAATGTCGTCGTCGTCGGTACAGGTTGCAGCGCCGCCCAGGTGGTCCCTCAGCTAAGGAAATCCCCATACAACGCGAAATCCATCACTCAGTTGATGCGCTCTCCTCCCTACGTTGTTCCCAGAGACTCACCTCCCGGAGGCCATGAATGGTGGGCAAAGAACGGCTCGACTCTGATGACGTATGTACCCGGCATTCGTCCATTGCTCCGTTTGGTTATCGCCGCAGGTGGTGAATGGACTTGGAGATTATTTGGTGGTTCTGAATGGTCGGCGAAGCATCGACGGCAGGTTGAGGCTGCCTTGCTTGAACATATGAAGAAGAAGGTTCCGGAGAAATACCATGCAATGCTTACACCGAACTATAGTATAGGAGGCAAGAGAAGGATTTTCGATGCTGATTGGTTGCCATCTTTGCAGGATTCTCAGATCGAACTGACTACTCAGCCACTGACTAGAGTAAAAGAGAATAGTGTAGTGGTTGGTCCTGGTGCGCAATATCCAAAGGCCGACGCACCGGAACGGGAGCTTCCTGCAGATATCATCGTCCTATCTAATGGATTCGAGACGGCTAAATGGCTTCATCCCTTGAAGGTCGTCGGAAAAGATGGGAAGGACTTGGTAGAGACTATGGATGGGCGAGGTGGTGCTCAAGCATACCAAGGAACCGCAATGGACGGATTCCCGAACTTCTTCATCCTTTTCGGGCCAAACACCGGTACGGGTCATACTAGTGTCATTATGACAGTCGAGAACATGATCAATTACAGCCTCAAGTTCATCAAGATGGTACTTGATGGAGATGTGAGCACGGTAGATGTCAAGCGCGAGGCAGAGGTCAGCTGGACGGAAGACATCCAGAGGCAATCCAAAGACACAGTTTTTATGTCTTCTGGAATCCACAACTGGTATATTAATGATGGATGGAACTCGTGTGCGTATCCGTAAGTAATCCCGCTTTCTAAGCCCCCTGTATGTAAGAGAAATGCCACTGATACATGACTGACAGGTATTCGCAAATCCACTACTACCTGAGGTGCAAGTATCCTAGATGGAACGATTGGAATATTATATACACGTCAAAGGGACTGATGAAGAGCCGTTTGAGACGCACTGTCCATTTCGTAGCAGTGGTTGCGATGTTTGCGGGGGCATATTACGCTCGGCAGAATGGTCTTGGAGTGAAAGATGCTGTAGAGTTTCTCAAGGGTAGGCTGCAGAAATCTATTGGGACGTTCAAGCAGCTTCTTGAAGTCTTGAAAAATAGCATCTAGGTTGGATGGTATGTAGACTCCTTGGTTGGATATTACCCCCTTTTCTACTGAGGTAAGGGGGTTATTTTTTTAATATCTATAATGATTTAAGGGGAATATCCCTTCAAAGTATTAGCCAGAGCCAAATACTTCCCAGCTTAATAAGGGAATCCCTTCAGAAAGCGGAACTAAAGTGACGGCTTAGTAATATATCGTTGATAGAAGACCCTACTTCAAGATGTCAATGGAAAGAAGGTGATTACCAATCAGAATCCTTTTTGTCATCATCCCTAACTAGACCTCCAACTAAAGGAATGGCCGTCGGGTAGTGTCGAATTGCCGTTGCCATGCGCATTCAAGCTTTTCCCCGCACGAATTGCCCCGGATCCGCCTGCATCGTGATTGGTTGGGCCCGTGCGCGTTCAGATCTCTTCCAACTTCATCTCCTCCGAAGCTGCAGGACAGAGGCCGGTGATCCCACTTGCACCCGTTCGGATGCCCAAGGATTCCTCTTCCAAAGCAACAATGAATGGCAGCGAGAGCCTGAGCCCCCCGAACGCCGCGAATGCCGGTCCGCAACAGAATGGAAAGCGCAAAAACGACGAGAGCGGCCCGCAACCACGAGCGAAGCGGAATCGCTATATCTCCATAGCTTGGTCAGTGGCTCGTCCGCGCGGCTGGAGGTTACTAACGAGCTTCTAGTAATGAGTGCAAGAGACGAAAAATCAAGTGCAATGGACAGACTCCGTGCCAGCG
Source organism: Rhytidhysteron rufulum CBS 306.38 (assembly GCA_000467735.1). NCBI lineage: Eukaryota > Fungi > Ascomycota > Dothideomycetes > Hysteriales > Hysteriaceae > Rhytidhysteron > Rhytidhysteron rufulum. The sequence continues at coordinate 17,609 of AJFL01000522.1, read as the reverse complement.
ATGCGGCAATCTCAACCTCGAGTGTCTCTATGCGCCAAACTGCTGCAATAATTTCAAGGACTCAGAGTACTGTTCCCCCTACCATGGACAAATCAACATCTAACAATGCACAGGGAGTTCAAAAGAATGGACGCGCACATCTCCTCCCTCCAAGAACAGGTAGACCAGCTCTTCGCGAATCTCAACAATCTGAAGTCCCAGGTCGATGCGGCAAGTATCGGTTCAATTGGGACCCCTTACAACCCAGACTTTCAGAGAGCAATGTCTATATCGCAGCATTCGGGAATGCCCCAATCGCCGGCGCAGAATCGCAGGAAATCAACCAGCAAACATCCTCGGTTTCACGGCCCAACCTCAAGCACATTCAATTTAGGCGTCGCAAAGTCGAGCTTGCAAACAATGGGTATTACGGGACAGGAAGATGGAATGGATGAAGTTGGCGCAACTCAAGACGTTACACCGGTAGATTCCCCTCCTCTTTTGCCAAGACCGTTGGTTCTGCATGGAGATAAAGACCCCATTTGGGCATTGTCGAAACAGGAAGCTCTTCGCTTGATACAGGTCTGGCATGACGAGATGGGAATGATGTATCCCTTCATGGATATCGATAAGATTATCCGGTACACCGAGATGCTGTTCTCCTTTGTGGAAGCAGCCAGCAGATCCGGCCTTATGCAGGGGGGGTTGCCAGGCTCAGATGCGATCATGGATGATCAGACAAGCCTTTTAAAGTTAATGCTCTCTATCGCATTGACGCTCGAAGGATCCGGCCAGAGTGAGCTTGGGAAGCGGATGTTCGAAAACGTTCACAAGGTTGTTGAGCAAACCCTTCTGGACCCAGTAGATCTGAGAGGCATCAACATGCTAACGTTGGCTGTAAGTTCAATGTTTCGAGGCCAGAGTTGCTGACTAACTTTGCTCTCTAGGCTATGTACCATTTTCACAGGGACGATGAAAGCTTGGCTTGGCGCGTCATTGGACTGGCTGCTCGACAGTGCATGGAGTTGGGTCTGCACCGCCGAGAAACGTATCAGTTCGTATTTACAGACCCAGAAGAGCAAGCAAATGCAATTCGCACATTCTGGTCAGTGTATGTTCTCGATCGACGGTGGAGCTTTGGAACCGGGATGCCATTCGCGCTTCAGGACGCCGACATTGATCCGAACGTACCCAAGCCTGTAAGTATTCCAAGTCGAAATTGAACTGGACGTTTAGAGTAGCTAATCCTGTGCTTGAAGAATGGTTCTACCCCTTATTTGACTGCCATGGTTGAGTACAGCGAAATTGGATCCCAAGTCTGGAAATCGGTCGCCAATTCTCATACTACGCCTAACAATATGAAGAAGGAAACAATGAACTTCCTGGATTATAGGATTGTGAATTGGCATAGGTCCATCCCAGAACAACTAAAGTACGTACATCCTCAAAGCGGTCGAGCTCCCGAGCCAACGACACGTGGGATGCATCGTCTCCGAGTCGCACTATATCTTAGAGCAAATCAAATGCGGATCCTGCTCTATCGACCGGTCTTACATACAGCGACTAGCACCATGGATAATTTGCAAGATGCAAACGTTGTTGTCAAAGTCGCCAAGGACACCATTCGTGTTTTAACCCATATCAATCAAACGACCGACCTCTACCGCACCCAGCAAGTCATGTTCAATTATTTCCTGATCTCTGCTCTAGGAGTTTTGTTTCTTGCAGTTGCTCATGCACCGGCGGAATTTAGCATGCAATGTCGAGATGAGTTTTACATGGCTCTTGATCTTGTTCGAGGATTCTCAGCCAATTCTTACGTATCAAAACGCTTGTGGAAGACGATAAGAGGCCTTAAGGAGGTAGGACCAAAACTAGGTCTCAACATTGGGAATCAAGCCATTCATGCAGATGATCCACACTCGAACGCTGCAGTAGCGATGGCAGGTCTGGCGGGACATCAGGTTGACGAACTGGCGATCTTCAACGGACATACTGGGGCGCCTACGGGTAATAGCCCGAACGGCATGGCGACTGACCTCACCAACCTTTTTGAGGCCGCTGGAGGCCTTTCGAATATGCTAGCGAATGGCTCTGGGCTTTCGTATGGTGAGGTTGTCCCAAACGGAGATTTGTTTGGTCATGAGGATGAATTGTCACGGATTATGAGGGATTTGTTTTGACATCGTAGTGGCTACTTGAACAATTATTTTGATGATACCTTGAATTCTCATTCTTAGATCAAACATCGCAGGTATATCCGTCTTCAGACAAAGTCCCATCATGCTGGAATGCCTCAGGCCTAGATCATGCCAGTCACGTGAAACGCGGGGAAAATTTGAAGCGGTCCGATGGCCAAGACCTGCTTGCGACACAGCAGACGACTTCACACAATACAACTCCAACAAACAGACCCGCCAGGACTGACCGCTATTTGCTGATTTCATGAGAGACTCTATTCATTTGGTTCTTTCGGGTGTCAATTAGCCCGTTGTTTCTTTCCGCCTCGCAGCACCCCATCTCTCCTTCGCCTTAGCTTCACATCATCGACGCCTCATGCCCTCTTCACCCTCCTGATCTGAGTCCCGCACCCATGCATATATCCTTCATACAACATCAAACATTCACAAAACAGTGAATTTACTTTCAGCCAAACGCCCGCGGTCTTTCAGCTCCTCGCAATTGGCTTATCGATCTGCAAGCAGCCGAGCGCATCAACAACACCCCACCTTCTAAAGGTACTTAAGTCACTTCCTAACCTACCACAAGCGGCTTCTTCCCACCAGCCCACGTAATTAGAAAGACCGAGTCTCACAACATACGCCAGTTTCCGTCAAAGCTCGACTCGTAACCCCACCCTGGGGCTTACACGTACCCGTACAATCCCCTTCCCCACGAACCAGCGATCCACCATGTCCTCCTCCTCCCAAGTCGCCGAGTCCTGGATATCATCCTTTTGTGGCCTTCTCGGCCATGAGTACTTCGCCGAAGTATCCGAGGATTTCATCGAAGATGATTTCAACTTGACCGGGCTGCAGTCGCAGGTGCCCATGTACAAGGAAGCATTGGAGATGATATTGGATGTGGAACCAGAAGATGAAGAAGACAACGAGGATGAAGACGAGGAAGACGAGGAAGATGATGAGATCTTGGGTGATGAGAAGCCCGCCGGATACCGAAGAGCGAGCGATCGAAGACACCTGCGGATGGCTTCAGACCTAAGCGTAATAGAAAGCTCGGCGGAGCTTTTGTACGGCCTGATACATCAACGCTACATAACGAGTCGACCGGGGATACAGCAAATGGCAGAGAAGTATGAGCTCCAGCACTTTGGAATGTGCCCTCGCGTCAACTGTAACTCCTGCAAAGTTCTACCGGTGGGGATTAGTGATACACCTGGACAAGAGACTGTTAAGCTATTCTGCCCATCTTGTCTCGATGTCTACACACCACCCAACTCCCGCTTCCAATCCGTAGACGGGGCCTTCTTCGGAACTACATTCGGCTGCCTCTTCTTCATGACCTTCCCCGAGCTGGACGTTGGTGCCCCCCGTTCATCGTCCAGTGCAGCGGATGCTCTCCTTGCTATCCAAGCCGCGAATGAGGCCTCAAAATCACGATCCACCACATCCCTTCCCCCCGTACAACCAGCGGTGATAAATGGCGTCGCTCCCTCTAATCTCGCCCCAGGTCTAGGTCCTGGAAACATCTACGAACCACGGATATACGGCTTCAGGGTTAGTGAACGCTCACGCTCCGGCCCGAGGATGAAGTGGCTTCGATCGCGACCTATAGATGTCAATGAGTTGGATGAAACCAGGAGGTATTGGGAAGAGCATGCCGGTGACGCAGCAGATAGGCCTGACGACGAAGATCTAAATATGGTGGACGCACAGGAGGGTAGAGGCGCGCCGGCTAACAGGCAGAAAAAGGCGATCTCGAGGAGGAGGAGACCGAATGGCTCTGGGGGGGCAGGAACCGGTAGTCCGATGGATACGAACGGCGTTGGCGGTGCTGGCTAATTAATTGCTTAGATGAATGGATGACGGGACGCCGGTTTGAGGGGCTTTCTTTGTTATGAGTCGGGTTACTTCCCTCCCTGGGATTGAATTGAACTTTTCAACTTTCTTGTCTATCACGCTTTTTTCTTTCGCATGATTTGATATTGTCGTGTGGATGGATGGATGGAAGGAAAGATGAAAGGAAAGGGACGAAGTGCATAGGTATACAAGTATGAAGCGGATTAGCTGAGCTTTTTTGGGTTGGGCTTTGGCTTGGTGTTTCTTGGTGTATGAATTTCGCGATTAAGTTGGAATCGGAATTGGATTAAGGTATTTTTTTCCTACTACTTCTTCTCTCGCACTGACTCTGAATCTTGGACGTGGACTTGGGTTTTGGTTGATACTTATGTCTTGGTCTTGTGATGAGAGGTTGATGATATTTTGATCTCAGTGAATGGAGTTTTGTGCTGAGGGCTTCTTATTCGTTGTTTCTACATTTTCGTTCCTTGTCCGTCTTTCTGTCTTGATTGGTTGTGTTTGATTATGTTTCTTACTGGTTGCTGAGTAAGTGGATGGGAGCTTTCGTTTTTTCTCGGTGTATTCCGTGTGTCCATCTATCTAGGTACGTAACTCGTTGAGGGATTCAAGAGTCATCATTTTTGCGCTTTTGCTTTCTTTCTTTGTCTGTTTCGTTTTCTTGCGTATTTCCGAAGGCCCGCGTTGTCTGTAAAATTTACAGTTCTATCTCTAAAACCTCGTAGAATCTCTATGTTCGCTCATCAAAGCAACCAGTCGCACTGAAGATAGGGGTAAGGGTATCCTGCATGGCTGGGAGGGCCCGGCGCCAGCACAGGTATCTAAGGAAAATCACCGATTAGCACCAGCCGGGGTGTGACTGAAAGAGGGGGTAAGAGTGAACTAGGACACTTGCAATGCTCGCAGTATCCAGACGGGATTCGAGCTGCTTCAGTTCTTTCGGATATTCCCTTTCTTTCGTAACGCTTGGAGATCTTGCGGGAGTCCATGTCGCCCTCAGAGCTAACGTCATCCCCACAACTTGCAACACGTTCGGATTGAGTGAATTGAGGATTGAAGGCTTGGTGTATCCGTTCGTTTGACTACTGAGAATGAGACGGTGGCCTTATATCTTGTGGTCTACTATTCACAGACAACCTTCTAATGACAGCAGAATCAGGTAGGTCATGAACATTTAAGATCAGCAATACTGCTATCATTTTGGGACCATCCATTGAGCGTGAGGTTCAAAAACTCATTTCTAGAGATAATTGGTCAGGTAAGCCTCGTACCCTGCCATCATTGAACATTCAAAAATTGAAATCTGATATTGCAGAATGTTCTATCCAATTTCGACGTTCAAAAACCCGCACTTGTAACTGATCGGATGGCCATGCCTCGCAGACTCCTGTGTAACGATGATTTTCGAAAACTCATTCTTGCAGGTGATTGGATAGTAATCGCTTCCGGATATGCACCTCAGCGTTCAAAAACTCCAACTTGATCGTGTTAGGATATCATGGTAGTCACTGCGAGGCATTCTCTGCCTTGTTTGACCGGCTGTCGCGTTACCACTATATACATGCCAGCTCATGTAACTGGTAAACAAGCTGTCCGTTCAAAAATTAATGATTGGCTCCATTCGGGTGAGGCGACAGACACCCATGTATGTTTAAAAACTACTGATTGGTCGTGGCGCAGTCAGGCAACCGCACCAAAATGTCCAACTTCACGGACACTCACTTTCCATAGTCACACATGAGCAACATTGCCTCAGATATAAGTCCGAACCGTCTCCCTAAGTACCCGGTATTCACAATTCACTTATCTTCCAACATATTGTTCGCGCTCTGGGTCTATCATTCTCGTTTCAGTCAAACCCCATTCCAGTCACACCCAATTCCTACAGCCTGATCCCTCTTTCGATATGTCCAGTTTAGAAGCCGACATTATTCCTGCGGCAAAGAAGCATGCAGGAGGTAGACCACCAGTACCGCGGACGAAGAGTGAGAAGCGCCTCGTCATACGCTATGCTCTACTATCAGGATTATCTTACGAAGGAATCTCCAAGTTCCTTAAGCTCGATGGAATCTCCGCAGGGTATCCTCTTCCTTTCTTTTCCCTACCCGTAAATATGATAGACTTACAAATCAGCATAGGCCATTGACGGTTAGAAGTACACTGATGGCGTATCTCGGTCCAGATTATTACAAGTTTATGCCTGAACAAACCATTCGAGATGGGGAAGATAGCACACCTTACGAGATCAGACTGCGATGTCTTAAGGACGATGAAGAGGAACTTGTAGTGCGTCTTGCACCATTTCAACGGCAGTCTTTGGAAACGAATCGAACCCCAGCCAAAACCAGTTCTAGCTCTCTATATCGGTTCGAAGGAGCAGGGAATGCAACTCTGCCAGTGGATGAAGTTAGTGTTGAGAAGGAGCTGTTAGAGATGACACATGAACATATGTTCAATAAGACAGAAAGAAATTATTTGGAACTAGAAGACCCAAACTGAGAGTCTGATGTGGAACCTTGCGCAAGATTCAGAAACCGGAGGGGACTAGAGGACTCTACATATCGAGAATCTTCTTAAGGATCGTGGCAGGTTGCTACGGCCGGAGTTCCTATCTCCAACATCCACCAAACGCAAGTCAAATCTCGAGACATCCAAGACCTAATTAAATGTGTATCCGGCCTAGGTATCCAGCAAAGCAGGTACCTTAGAGCAATAAGCGTGAAGGATTTTAGCATTGCAAGACGCAAAATCCAATCGTTCGATGCTTCTTCAATCACCAACTTGGATTCCAATCGTGCTTCATCGTCTGTCACTGCTAGTAAGGTTATCGAATATCTTCGTGTCCTCAACCCACACTTGGGTTCATTATCACGCCATGTCCTCTTTGTACCTCCTTTCATAGACCAAGACTCCGCTGGACAGAGCTTCAGGCGTTGCATTATCCTACAACCCCTTTGGTTGTGCAGTTCTAAGACAACTTGGAAGCTAAAAGAATGTGAGCAATGCGGGATACAGTCTAATCATATACGCGCAACCAACTACCTTTACCAGACAGATACTCCCCTATATAGGCTAGCGGAACCCCTCGATCGATTCGGGAATACGCTACTTCATTATGCCGCCACTAAAAATTTCGGGCTTCTGAACCATCTTAAGACCACGATTCTCAATAGCGCCTTCGAGGACAGACAGAAAGATTTAAAGCTGTTAAACAGCTCTGAACAAAACTTTCTCTTTGCGCTCAATCCGTTTAGCTTACAACGTTCAGTGAATGAACTGTACCAGCTTTTAGATTTTGTTCGGTCACAGGTTCCAGATATCGACCTCAATCACCAGGACTCTCACGGGCAAACATTTCTACACTAATTCCTATTCAATAACATTTGGGGCAACGAATTCAATACGGAAAGGGATGTCCTTTATAGCTATAGCCCTAACGACACAGAGAACTCTAAGACTTTCGCTAGAATATTGGGAATATTCAAAATCAACCATTGGATAAGAGATAACCATGGAGCCACAGTCCAAGATTTGATGGACAACGGAGAGAAACAAGCCAATATGGACGTCATTTTCGGACAAAGTATGTCATGGCGGGGGTATCGATCTTATATAGATATACCCGTACCCCGTCAAGACAATTGGATTGAATGGTTTGAACAAAAGGAGAGCTCTGACGGTTGTCTCGGACTGATTAACTCTGCTATATGTGCAGAAGAACTGAGATACATCAATCAATATGACAATGAGGGCAATACTTTCTTACTAGAGTTCATCTCCTATGTCGCCTCCCATAACATACACGCCGATGACACCCAGAACACCATCAACCTGATTCTCCACCGTCTTCCACGAATAGACATGCGCAACCGAGACGGCGAAACACCTCTCTACCGCGCCACAGTTCTAGGATTACCACATATCGTCTTTCTACTCCTTCAAAGGGGTGCCCCCTTCGTAGTGGAGGACTACATGGGAAACGATCTGCTAACCGCTACGCGTTTTGGGTATCGACGTCGACGAAGCTCTCCCATAGAGGCCGACTTCTGGATTGAGGTTGATATCATGATTTGTGTGTGTTTAATTGCAGATGCTATCTACGGGAGAAAGTTTGATGGGAAGATACAGTTTCGTCCATATCGCGCACCCTATGTCAAAAAACGAGTTATGTTTCAAATGAACGACCCCTAGAACGCCAAGAACAGCCGTCGGTGTCATCGATGAAGTCAAAGGTGTGAGGTTTGGCGAAGGTCAGTCGGAACTTGATGCTAGCAAGAGTTCTCAGGGCAGGTACCCTGAAGATGTGTTGGCGGGGCGGAGTATTGGAGTATTTTGGTGAACGTGTGTCATTGTACCATCAGTTTTGTTGAAAAGTAGGATATTTCAATGTTGCATGTTTCTCAAAATGTCAAATAGCAGAGCTCTGAATCGACTTCGGAACCTTTTCCTAGTATCGAAATATTCTAAACATGTTAAATCTACAGAGTACTCACGAACCATCTTTGTTCAACCCAATCTTTGCATTCAAATTCAAATCCTCTCCAGGAGTTATGACCTCCTTTCTCTCTACCCACCTACCTTCCAGAGAAAGAAGCCGAAGCCGTATAAGAAATTGTTCAATCTCTTCAACCGAATCAACGTATAAATTTTTTTTGATGTTTTCGGCTGAATTCATGAAAGGTGGAAGCCTCCCAAAATAATGTTACGTCTTTTCGACTGAATTCACCAAAGGTGGAAGCATCCACACATACTTAATCCGAACTTCCCTACCCAAACTCCCATACCATAACACATCAAACCTCAACCTCCCAAAAGCCTAGGTGCGATAGGAGAATAAAAACAATCCCATCCCCTAAAACTAAAATAAACAAAAAGCAAAGGAACAAAAGCTCGGACATATCTCGTATTTAACCTAACCTAACCTAACCCACCCCTGGTCTAAACCCTGGCCAAAAACCTACCCTACCGTGCCTACCCGTTACCGCGCGCCCCAGCACCAGCACCACCCACGCTCGCCGCCCCTACCAACCACCCCATCCGACCCGTCTCGCCTCGCCTCGCCAGATTCCTTCACGCCAAGCCAAGGCTAGGCTTTCTCCTTCTTCCCCCTCCTCTCAAGACTCATTCTCCTAACCACCAGGGCAAGGGTGTCACGGAAGGCTCCGGAAGAAAGGGAAAATGGGATGGGATGGGATGGGAAATACGAGGCGAGGCGTTAAACAGCATACACGTAGCAGAACAGCACAAGACGAGGAAGTCGAAGAAAATTTTCAGTTATTTTGTTCAGTTGATTGATTGGTATATTTTCATTTAATACTTAGTTTTTGGAACGGCGGTAAGCCGCGACTCCTTAATAATAATGATATGGGTAAGCCCCCACCCGCTGCCGTCGTCGCTTTGATTGATTGAAAAAAGGCCATTATCATATGTTGTGATGGATGGATGGATGAGTATGACTGGCGTAGAAGCTTGTGAGTGTAAGTTTGAACATGTGCAAGGCCAAGGCACGCCGGCCTCTCTTGATAAACGTTGAAGAGGAAGAAAAAAAAAAGAAAAAATGGAGTTAACAAAAAAGGGGTGCAAAAGAATCGAAGGTTCGGACTCACTCCCACCGAAAAGAAAAGCCTTGCCAAACATGATGAAATTACTGCAGGCCATATTTCCCTCTTGTAAATGTCGAGAGCTTGGAAAAGGACGCTCTACTCCAAAAATAATGAACTCCTGCCTGCCCTTCCTTTTCTCCGACCTGTAAACCGCGCCCCCAAGGGATGTTGTAGACGGCGCCCAAAAACACCAACGGGTATAACATAGAGTAGGAATTGCATGGAAATTTAGTCGCGGATTGCTCGGAGATGTATGAAAGGAATCTCTGGAGCCCGCTTTTTATCGTCCGTGAGCTATGAAAAAGAATTGAGAAAAATCCGCAGTCGTGATGTATGCTCGGGGTCGGAAAGTCGTTATAGATGGGCGTGCATGTGTGCCAATCGTGAAGATCGATATGAACCGAATGCCGAGGAAATTGATGCATATGGGGCTTTGCTGTGGACAGAAAAAAAATTCGAGAAGGTATCACTAAGTTCGTTTGTATCACCGGCGTCCACCAACCATGCCTACTTGAATCCCACTTCTTTCATGAAGTCCGAAAGGACTGCTCGCGGCAAAGTCCTGAGGAGGTTGATTAGTATCCATGGTCGGGGAGAGGTTGTTATGTTGTCCGTCGCCTCATACCTTTCGTCGTTTTTTCTTTCCCATTCCACCTCGAGCGTCTTCTTCTCCCGTGGCAGCTTCGCTATCATCATCCACATATCCCTCGCCGTATCCTGCATAGCTTTGATCGTTGTACCGACGTTTGGTACCCAGACGTTCGGGCCTTGATGGCTTCATGGCTGGTGAAGGTACTGCAGAGGGACGCGCACTGAGGCTGGGCTGTGCGGCCTTTTTCCCAGAAATATCTATGGTACCCTTTTTGTTACCCTCATCAAGATTCACATAACCCTTCCATTTCTCTGCCTCAGGCGAGGGCAGTGGTCCAGGAGCCATGCTCAATGCTTGATCAAGTACTCCAAGAAGATCGCTGCTCAACCCTTTTCGAACGTCCTTGCCATGGACACACTGGTTGTAGTAATCCTCGTCAGGCCATCTCAGTTTTTCCATGAGGAAGTTCTCTGGCTTCGCAACGGCCTTGGGCTTGCCGGAAAGGGAAAGCTTTTTGAGCTGATTCTCGTAAGATTTTCGGAGCTTGTTGATCTTCTCACCAGTGGTAGGATCCTTTCGGGCAACGCTTTTGCAAATTTCAGTGCAATCGTACATGTCTATGAGATTTTGAGAGATATGCGGTTGAGCCATGGAATAAGCTAACCCATGTTAATAAGGACATTACGCTAGTGGCAATGTTAGCAACTTACAGGTTTCGCAGAGCTTGTACAACGAAGCTCCGGAAGCACTCTGTAGTCCAACACCGGTCCGTAATCCTTCGGTTTGCCGATCGTGATCCGATCGCCTGTGCACGCCCATACTGGGGGTAAAAGAATCTTCCGTCGGCCTTGCCGAGTATTCGTTTGCATCATCGGTCATTTGCGCATCGCCATCGCTGTCTCTGTTCCCGTACATGATCGGTCCTGTGGTGCTGCTGGCCGGGGTAGGAATGGGAGCCGTGTTGTTGTTGGATCCCGCCGATTGGGAGACCTGGTGTGAGGTGGACACCGACGACGGTGGCGTCATTTCGGAGGGTTGATTAGTCGCAATCGAAGACTGGAAGCCATTGGAATGAGATGCTGAAGACATATAAGGAGGAGAGGTGGGTGTGTTGGGATGAACAATGGGAGGCTTTGTCTGCTCGGAAGTCTTGGCGAGGTGATATGGCGGAGAAGCTGGTGAGAAGGAACCCGTCAAGCGCTGTCGTTTATTCGGAAACTCCGACATATGGACAGCAGGCGGGCGGCGGCACAGGATTGGGTTCGGCGACGAGACGAGGTCGCAAGGGCGTGGGAGAGCGGTCGAGGTGAGGGGAGAAGCGGGTGCTTTTGGCTGACAGAACCTGGCGTCGCTCGCTGGCGGCTCGACCGCGGCAGCTGGAGGTTGAGCAGGGTCGGCTTAGTCGCTGCGCATTCGTCGATGGAGGCGGCGGCGTTGAGTGCACAATGGAGTCGCAATGATGGCAGGGCCGGACGGTGGTGTTGGGGGAGGGGGGTGGTGTCGTGGGTTGAGCAGGGTGGACTAGAAGGCATACGAGGTTGATCTTGCGATGAGGCCCGCTTAGTCACCACGACGCCAGCCAGCCTCCCAAGCTTCTTTGTCGTGCTACTTAGCCCTCCGATTCTGACGGATGTCAGAGCCGACAAAGCCCCAGATTCAGATTCCGCCCGTTGCCTCAGTACGTCGTCCTCCTGCTCGACTATGGCATCGCGCCCACCACCCCCCCGTCGCCGGTCTTGGTTGAAACCCCGGGACGAGACTGACCAAGGTCGGCCGATGCCTACGCTGCCATATTGACTCAATATGGATGAATCCAACCATCGCGCTGAAGCCACTGCGCCCGCCAGCAATCCATCACCAGCACAAACGTCACGCTTTTGGGAGGGTAAACAGGCATAACAGTAGTGCAACGGTGATTGAGACCCCTTTTAGGACTAAGAAAACGGTTAAACAGCGCCCGGGAGGCAAGACAAGCAGCCATGTCTAGAGAAGCTTCAGAGAAGGAAGTCAGGAATCTTTGGCCAACCGCAGTGTCGCCGCGCGTTTAAGAATTGGTGCGACCATCATAACAACCGGAGACATTGAACCATCTAGGACAGATGCATTTACTCCGTAACTCCTGCAACAGCGATTGCAGGCGCAAGAGATGGGGACAAACAATCTAGCGATCAAGCTGCAGAGGTTGCAGCCAAGCACCCAGCCGAGACACAGAAAGGGTTACGCGTTAAGCTTAAAGGCGGACAAAGAGCTTCAAACAAAGCTGCAGATGCTGTCCAAAATCAGAGAAGCGCCAGGCTGCAGATGAAGGTGAGGAAATAAGCAAGGGCATCAAGCTTCGTAGCCGCTTTGAACAAGCTACAACCAACGGTAGGGATGAAAGAGAAAGGATAAGCTCACATGATACCCAGGTAGGTGTCTAGGTACCTAGATTTCCTTGTAAGATATTTTAGCTCCAAGTTAAAACAGTGGGTGGTGATGCCCATGTTCCAAGGTTGGCTTCCCGTGGTTCTCACGTGACCCGCGAATGCGCGTTTCAGCTGGGCGCGTTGCATATTCACGCAGTTTCGGGTCGCTTATTTAAGCTTTCCTGCGGGCAGTGGTGCAGGGCCTCAACAACCCCTCAACACCAATCTCTCATCGCCGTTTCCAGCCTGCTGCCTGGAGGATACAACCTTTTTGGATTCACCTCCTGGCCCTAGGGCCTGGGACAACGTCTACTACAGCGTGTTGTGAGTGATTCTTTCTTGACCCTACGCCCTCTCACTTTTGTTGCGAATTCTTTTCTAGTAATGGCTTTTGTTTTACGTCTGCCCGCCGAGCTTCAGATCGAAGTCTTTGGCTATCTCGATCGTCCCGATCTTAAGAGTGTCCGAGGAGTTTGCCGATGCTTCCGTGACAACTCTTCGCCGCACCTTTTCTATCAGGTACTGGCAGCTCCAAGGTATCAAGCTCTTGGCATCTTTCAGAGAATCTCGCAGCACAATATATACCAAAACTATGTCAAAGAAATTGTCTATGACGGCTCTGTTTACGACAAGTATCTGGCCATAGACGAACGTCGATACGAGGCCCTAACAAGGCATGACGGCACGTACAGTTGGGAGCGCCACACCCGATTCAAAAAGTACCAGGAACTGTACGATGATCAAGAGGGCATTCAAAAAACTGGCATATTGTTCCATACCTTCGTTCGCGCCTTTCAGTCTATGCCAAACGTGCACACGATCGTATGGTCACCAGGACCTCGCTCCATACCGGCAGAAAGGGCCGTCATGAAAAACATCCTTCCTAGAGGCTACTATGCAGGTCGCCGAACTGAGGAGGAGATCGGCTTTCAGGATTTCATATCTGATTCTCAACACGGAATCCTAATACTGATTGCAGCAATTGCGGAGGCAGGATGTACTAAAATTCGCAACTTTCATGTCGACAAGGTCCTACCTTATATGCCACCCGAACCAGGAAATCGCCTGACTTCGTTCATCTTTGATGTATCCTCGATCGAGCAAGCTAGCGCTGGTCAATATTTTTTCCGCAATCTGCGGGAACTTATATTGCCTCTCACATTTCTTGTCCCTCCTCGATTTGACCGATGTGCTCGGGACGTGTTGCAACATTTCCTCAATTTTCGGTCTCTACTTGAGGTCGCGTCGGAACTACGAACTTTTCGGCTTGAGATTAACAATTGGCAGCCTTCCGTGGAACGGATGTATTCGTATAACCTCAAAGCCCACCAGTCTATTTGCCGTTATCTAGGCTTGGATTTGACGTGGCCGAAATTACGTCTGCTCGACCTAACTGGTATGCATCTAAGAGAGAAGGAGATAACGAGCCTCCTTCACCGACATGAGGCAACTCTAAAGAGTGTTGAATTCGCCCACATTGGTCTTCTCTCCGGGCTCTGGGCCAATGTTGTTGACCAAGTTCTTGAGTCTATGACTATTGACGAATTTCATATCTATGGTGTACATGAAACCCTGATCAACGACCAGGTTTTCGCGGAGATGGCGTGGGAGGACCAACAGAAATGGAGCTATTGGGGAAATGCTGTTGTGCAGGAAGGACGCCTTGTGTTCGAATGTGTAAGTGCGGGCTCTCTACCCCTCCTGCTCCGCCTGCTAACGGTTCTCGATAGACGTATCTGTTGGGCAGCCTACACTCGGTGTTCGAACGTCGACAGGTCCTGTCCGGCACGGAATGAAGTGGCGTTACACAGCCTGTGTCAAGTCCTTTGGTGGTTCGGATTCAGCCTTGCAGAGGGCAGTCATTCGGCTAGTCATGCTATAAGAGTGAGTGCCGTTTCCACAGGATGCTATTCGTGGAATTGGCTGTCGGGGACTTTGATCGGAAACGGGCTGAAGGTGATCAGGGTCCATTTCCGTCGACGATATCACCAAGACATGAATTATACAGAGCGCGCGTGCCCAACCTGACTCGTGTGTTTGTTGAGTGAAGTGTACGTATGTTGAATGGGGGCCACATCCATCTGCAATGCGCACAGAGACAGCGACAGAGACAGAGGTGACAATGAAGCGCCGGAGTTTTTTGAGACAGTCTCAATAGGTACAGTTCGTTGATGAAGTCAGTGAAGTGCTCGCTTACCTACTAGGGATGATGAAGGAGGGAGATGAGGCAGCGCGCATCGGAGGAGTGGTGGTGGTGGTGGTGCTGCTGCTGTGCCACCCGTTATGTTTCTACGTCTATCCTAGTCCAACGTCAGCCATAGCGGCCCCCATAAGCGAAGAACCTTGGAGGGGATGCAGGCTGGTGATGAAACTCGTCGTATCGGGATGCTGGCGATCTGGGCTGGCGCACAGTAGCAGCAGAGCGGCACCGCTGGCACCGCAGACGGACACTGCAGACTGCGCACATGGGCAGCGCATGGCACGGACCTGACGGATGAAAATTCTCCTTGCACTGCACACGTTTGGCGGGTTTGCCGGTGAGATTCAGATTTAGATTGCCCAGCACCCATGTGCGTCGACTCCCACTCGCGTTACTTTCGCGAGCACCACCTGGGCGCTCCCACGATCTGCCATGCGCCTTTCCAGATCTAGGGCAGCCCATCGTGCTCGTCCATCGCCTGCCTCCCAATGCGGACCACACCCCCCGTCTGACATACAGAACCACGACCTGGGCAGAACGTCCCCCCACGCCTGTGGTTAGCCAGGACTCAGCCAGCGGCGTGCGCTTGTTCGTCGTGCATCCGACGCCCTGGCGCCGCCCATCCATCCTCCATCCACTCCCCCCACCCGCCGCCAGCTCTCTGCATCTGCACCGAGCCCAGGCATGCGGGCTAAGCACGTCGTACAGACCTTTTTAATATCACCGCGAGATCCTTCCCGCGACCACACGCCGTTCTATTCTTTTCCTCCATCGTCCGTCCAGCCAGCCCTCACCATGCATCATTCGGCACCCGTTCAGCCCGCCTCAACCGTCGAGCTTGCCATCTGATCCTGCTGCACTGGATACATCCCATCACGAACGAGCGAACAACGACCCGACCCGACCCGACCCCAACATCAACCACCGTAGACGCAAAACAGCCGTGCCGCAGCAGCCGTAGGAATGCAGACTCGACTCGGACGTTTGTCCATCCATCCCATTCACCCCATCCACCCCACCCCAGCCTATCCCACTGCCGGAAGAGGAGAGACGGGCGGCGACATAACCCGCTCCCCTTTGCCTCCTCATCATAGGGCTGCCTTCGCCCTATCCTGCCCTGCGCTACGAGGCTTTGCCACGACCTTTTTTCTAAATACGTCCAACCAACGCTTCATGGTCCAGCTGCTCTAGTCAGTTTGCGGTGCCCTCTTGCGCGAAGGCACCGAGGCTCTGGGTGACTAGACAGCAGATCGAACAAGGCAAACGTGACTTTGGCTCGGCCTGATAACTTCACCCATCCCATCCTCCTTGCTATCCCCCATCCGTTCAACAAAAGCACCGTCCGCCAAAAGGCTTAAACGCCCTGCCCTCGCTCCCTCAGTTACCACGGCGGCCCGAGCATAACGTTCGGGCTTAGAGGATGAGCACACACTCATCTTGGTTGCTTGCTCGCTCATCACGGCCCACAAACCCCTTCTAGCTCCAATGCCGCAGCCAAAAGACATGTTTCAAATCCTCATGGAGCAAAGACCAGGAGGGAGGAACCGTCCGTCGTTAGGCGCGCTGGGGGATTCATGGGGGAAGCATGCGAAGCACTTGGGCACCGCAATCCTTGGTACGGAGTACGCAAATTGACGGATGCCCATTGCGCGCCTGCGTGCATGTCTGGCCCGTTGCCATTGTTGTATGTTGCTGGCTGTAGCGCTTGTTTTCTATCGTCATTCTCATTCCAGCCTTAAAGTGAGTCCAACCAAGTTGTTGGTATTTGATTGAGTGTGTGAGCGGCCAGAAACCAGTGACTAAGGAGTTAGACTGCCAAATTCCAAATCACCTTGCGCAGACACTCTCCCCATGGGCTAGTTGGCTGACTGGTTGGATGGATGAATACCGTGAGTCCGTGACCGTGAGCTTCTTGATCCTTTCTGCGGACTGGGCTCGGTTTGGGGCTTGGGGCAGTTGTTCATACTATTCATACCTTGCCCACAAGTTACCTAAACAGGGCTTGTATGGACGTGTATGCCTTGCTAGGTAGGTCTTGGGATATCTATATAGACTCTCACTCACTCCTCCTCGATGCACCCTCATCATCACTTACCATCTGAACATCAACATCTACTCATTTCTTTTTCCGTCTGTACTCTATCTTTTCCTTTGGCCACTCGTTTATGACAGGAAAACTCAAAGGCTTCATCAAACGCTGTATCAAACGCATTACCGACATCATGACCAAGAACCAAACTCAACGCTCTTCCAGCTCTACTAGCTCGGATGTAGGTCTGATATTCTATATCCTTTCTAAGAACCTTCCGTATTCCTTCCTCATCCACTATACCAAACTCATTTCCCCACTTTCCTTTTCTCGCCCCACCCTCACCACATCATTGCCGCCATGACCACCTCAACACTCATCCTCTCAACTCTTTTTTCCACCCTACATCGATAGCTAACCCCCAAACCAGAACCAGCAATCCAACAACGCCGATTATCAACTAGTTGGCCGCACCTGGACCTCCGACAATGCAGAACCGTGGCGTTCTCAGCAGCAGGGTTCTTCGCAGACTACTCAGTAAGCCGTATTTCATCCAATTCAAGATCATCCCACCGCATTCATTTTCTTCGACCAACCGAATCCATCTCATTGCAATTCTTCACCTATATTCCCAATTTCAGCATCTCATTCCCACTCACTGCATCCAGCGTGGCCAACTACCCCTCATCCTTTATTTCATTTTCCCATCTTCGCTCCTATCTTCATTTCCTTCTTCCAAGCCTTTTCCTAACCATTCATCCCCC
>AJFL01000521.1:0-12764 GCA_000467735.1 Rhytidhysteron rufulum CBS 306.38 | reverse complement strand
GGTGGCCGGAATCCGGGTCAGTCGGCTTATCCTAACTAGCACTACTCTCGGCTGCCCTGTCATAATTATTTATATTGCCATGACTAATTCCAGCAATAATCCCTCCCCAGTTCTTTGTTCCGGTAATCGTTGATGTGATATTGTAAATGGACTTGGGATTCTCTGATTTAGGTCGTAGCTGATTGATGATTTTCTGGACTGCTTTCTCAAGATATGGGTCTGGTCCATTTGCTGCTTCTCGCAATGTCTCTGCTACTTGGATCGAGGTAATATCAAGTTGCTGCTGTGTTGCGTTTGCCATCTTTTGGATCTCCATGGCATCTTCTTCGGCCATTTCTTGGGGAGCACGCTGTCCCGTTTCCTTAACTTCCTCAATCTCTATCTCGGCGAACATGCGTGGGGTACGCTTCAGATCACCACCCGCTGGAAGTATCAGCTCAAGATGATCAACTAACCCTCCAATATCTTTTATCAGTCGGTTCAATTCATCCTTCTTATAAAGAGCCCACTTGATTCTGCCGACAAGTCTCACGAGGGAGCGGTTGATACGTTTTCCTGTATTGGCGGTGATGGCTTTATGGACCAAAGCTTGAGCAGGTAACATATCGTCAATCTCGTACGTTGTGCATAATGCGGAAGACACATTCCTATGGACTGGCTTTGTGATGAATGACCTGAGGCAAAAAGACTCCGTTGCAAGCATTTTCCAGACTATTGAAGCGATACCGTCTGGGCTTCCCGCCATGTACAACCAAATACTTGAGAATATAACCAGAGATGATAGAGAAATATGTTCCAAGATCCTTCGGTGGGTCGCTCTGGCTATGGAGCCACTTAGTTTGAGTGAGCTTGCAGAAGCCATCGGGATTGAATCCACACCTCACATAGAAGCTCCAGACCTAATGCGTATCGATATTGTCAAATGTGGCCAACTTCTTCAGATCCAGGAGCATGAGAATCTCATCTATCGAAAGTCAGATTCGTTCATCAAACAGCAAGTGATTACTTACTGGGATGGGTGACCGATATTCCCGAGACTTTAGCAGATTTCCAGATCAAAAGAGAAGATAGACATTGTGACTTGGCGATAGCCTGTTTGGACTACCTTGAGCGGAGCCCAATCAAAGACTACGAATACCATGTGCTCGAGCACGAGCATATGATGCCTACCTTCATACATGAGTACTGCGAGGGACACCTCAAGAAATATCCCTTCTTGGAATACGCCACTATGTTCTGGCCTGATCACGCTCGTCGTCTTTCCTCGGACAAATTTGGCAAAATCGTTGAACAATTTCCCGCATTCCTTGCTCCTCAGTCAGTGTTCCGGGAAAACTGGTTGGCATATTATTTATCGAGGTCATGGGGCATGTTACCGTTTTGGCAAGACAATGGATCGGGGCTTTACATTGTAGGAGCTTTCGGACTGGTGGAATGGGCAAAGACTTTGATGCACAAACCACTACGGTGGCGTGAAGCACTGCCCCGCTCTTTTAAACGGCATAGAATGGATGGAGAGGCTACTGTTATGGCTATAAGGTGTGGATATAAAGATATGGTAACTCTTCTGCTGGACTTCGGGGTCGATGTCAATTACAAGCATGAGCACCATTATCTGCACTCCCTACTTTTTGAAGCATTGGACTACCGCAGGTTTGACATAGCTAAATTGCTCTTGGAAAGAGGTGCTGCAGTCAACGGTAAAGCGGTTAATATAGAGACTTCAGCAATTGGAAAGGGAGGGATGGGATGAACACGAGGCTCTCTTACGCTTGCTTGTCGAACACCATCTCAAAAGCACAAATAAAAGGCAAGACGGCCAATCTTTTAAGCTGCTGGAAGAGGTGGTTCGCGCCAAGCATGTGAAGCTTACCCTCAAACTTCTCGGAGCAGGCGTTCCAGTTGAAACCTACAAAGACTGGGAGTTTCGTAGTCTGTTATCGGATCCGACAATTGTGAGAAACGAAGAGATGTTGTTGGTGTTGCTGGAATATGGTAGCGCCAAGAGGACCAAGTATAGGCACGAGAAATGCATCGTCCGAAGCGCTGCCATTCTCGATATTCCGCTATTCGAAGCCGTTGATCATAGTCACCTTAGGGTCGTCAACATCTTTTTAAACCGCGGTGCAGACCCTAATTTCATTATGTATAGCAGAGGGTTGAATTCCTGGGCTGTGAACAAGCCGCTGGCATGCGCTATGCAAAATCAGAGATATCGGAAGGAGATTGTGGCTGAACTTCTTCATCACGGCGCGACGTCCCAGCAAAGCCTCCATTTTGCCATCAAACAAGGCAATACTGAGATGCTGGAGCTCCTGCTCTCACATGAAATCGATCCAAACGTCCCATCGTCCATTGACTTTGGAAAAGGGGAGATGACGGCACTGGAATACGCCATCCGAAGCGAAAGACTTGAGCTCGGGCTGGTATGCAAGCTCCTCCAGCACGGTGCCAAGCCTGAGTACGGTCTGGTCGCGGCTGCATGGTTGGGAAACCTTGAAATCATGAGGTTGCTCCTTGCATACGACCCTGATCCGTATATCACGCCGCCCTGGCGGCCTGTTTTGGCACTAGCACAAAATGCAGCCGTATCAATGGGCAACAACGAAATGGCGGATTTGTTATGGAATTACGAGATGAAGCAGAAACGGCAACAACACACAACCACCGCCTGGCGTTGTCCACAGCAGTGAATACGACCGAACCCGACCGAACCCGACAACGCTATGGCGACGGCCGTTGTCGAGAGACCCGTGCCGGGCATTTCTAAGGCCGGAGGATGGATAATAACGTTGGTGGGGAGATTATCATTATGGTGTTGGGTTGATTAGTTTATGGTAGGTGGGATGCATGCTCTGCAGGAGAGTTGATGGTCAGTGGGAGTGGCATATCGGCGGCGATGGACAGTACGGTGGTGTGGACGGGTCGGGAGTGACGGATTAGATTAGGGAGCTTAGATAAATAAAATATTCATCGTGAGATGGAAGGCGGCGGGAGAGAGATGAAGAGGTGAAGACGAAGAGCGACGGTTGTAGGATGTGAATGATGATGAGTCGCGTTCCTTGGCGTTGTTGCAGGCTGCAGGGGCGCACGTGATGCAGTGGTTATGTAAGCTTGCCGAGAGCGAGGGCTATCTCTCACTCTCCCAACCTCCTCGACAACACCATCAACCATCAACCATCGACCATCGACCAGTCCATCGCATCCATCTCCACAACGCCGTACATCGTTCCATTTATTCACCGTCGCATATATTACCGGGTCAGTCGGTCCAAAGGAGTCCACTCTGGCTGTGGACTGCCGCGTCGTCCAAACTCGATTTCTGCGCTGCTTGTCTCCTTCGCTTGCTTCACCCTTCCGGCCCAACTCAAACGCGACCCGGGGCAGTCTGTCCAGCACACCAGCCATCATCACCAAGACCGATAAAATTCCAACTCCCACTCATGCGAGTGCGCTCCATGAAAGGACTGGGGTCTTGGCTTGAGCGATCCTCGTGTGCTGCAACTGCTGTCACGCTGTCCGTTTGTGTCCCAGTAGCTGTGAAGCGTGAAGGTTGATCTGCTCGCACCATCTTGCCGCGGCGACGGGGACTTTAACTTTCCTATCCCCCTTATTGCATGCATTCTCCAGAGTCCGGAGTCAAGGCTGTTCTGTTGTCGACTGCTAAGAGGCCTGGGAGGAAGGGGCGAGGGTTTCTGCTCGACCCCATCTTATTTCTCTCACTCACTCCGGGTGACCGCTGATTGTGTATAACAGGTTCTTTCTTCGATGTCGCAGTTGGTCGACGATGCCACTACAGAGTTGGCCACATCCGACCATACGACCGACCCGGCGACGCCGCCTCATAGTTCTCAGTTAGATAATGACAACACTGTACATTCGCCAACCATTCCCCTTGATCATTTGGAGACCTGTTCTACTGCTGTCGTGACGTGGATGAGCAATAATGGACAAGCGCAATGTTTTCAGCAGAGCGTGCATGATGCACCCTCGAAACACGGCACATACACCACTAGTGCCCCCATCAGATTCGACATGTACCTGAATGCTGACTCTCGTACATCCCTTTTCAAAATCAGAGTCGCCCTTACTCTTGACCGGAATCCAAAGACGAACGTTTTCCTTTTCCTTTATCCCGAACAAATACAAGACATTCGGCTGGCTTCATCGGCGAACGATGAGCAAGACAAAATCAAATGCGGGTGTTCAGCCGTGAAAGACTCGGTGCATGCACAGATGCACTGCATTCGTTTTGAATTACATCAACCAGCTTCCCTCATCGTACCAAAAGGAAGCGACATGATGGCCACGATCAAACCCGGAGCATCGCAAATCGCGCTGGACGCAATGCGAGCGCTTTCCCGCACCACTCTCTTCGCCGTCCACATTCCGAACAGCACCTTAGCTCGGAATCGCTTACTATCGCTTTGCCGTGCTGTGTCTACGTCCACTGTAATAACAGCGCAGCAAAAGGCTAGCCTGCTTACTTTGTACCATGGCAAGGGCGGTGAAGTCATGCAAGTGATGGAAGACCCTCCAGAGTATCCACCAACCTACATCCAGACCGTGTCTTCCGGTCCAGAGGGGAGTAGGAAACGGCGCAGGGCCTCGAGTTCTGCCGCCGCCGTTGACGTATACGAACACGATACGAAACCTCCGAAGGATCCTTTCGATATCTTTTTTCAGCGCATTGTCACACATTTCGACAACGGATTCCTCCAATTACATCGTCGCATCGATGGTATCGACCAGCGACTAACATCCATCGAATCGGGGCTACAGCATGACCACAAGAAATTACGAGAGGAGATGGAAGATTACACAGACCTCGCTCGGCAAGATTTTGAGAGAGAGCTCGAGGATATGTCGGATCTGATCGATGTGAGGATAGAGGACAGATTCTTCGACGCTCGCACTGATCTGGAGATCTTCGCGAAAGAAGAAGTGGGACCAGCTATCGAAGAGAATTTGAAGAAGTTTGTCCGAGACGAACTGGCTCCTTCGATAGAGGACACCGTGTTGGATGATATAGGGGGTCGGATAAGAAAGGCGTTTGAATCTTAATCTTCATGTTTGTAAACGAAATGTCCTAGATACCCACCTATAATGCAACTAATTCCATCACCGTTCTCATCTGCTCGTTCCAGCCTCGCGCAAATGATCCTTGAGTTCTACCTTACGGATTTTCGGCACTCAGCCTTAGAACTACCCGGCAGCCACCCCAAATTCCTTCCGTTACCATAAGATGTGATTCGTTCCGATTTGCCTTTATCGCTCAATCGCATTGCGGAGGATGGTGCGGGAGCAGTTGCCAAGCCTCAACACCATCGGTCTCTCATACACAGTGCGTCTTAGAGGCGTCCTCCCAACGTCTCGTGGGATAATCTATAAGCATGTTTCATACCTCTATCGAAGAATTCGCCCCTAAGGATTATCCAGGCGCTTACTTTCTCAGAGCTTGCTGACCCGTGGATGCTTTTCCGGGTACCACGTGACTAGTCGAATCACTGCTTGTCTACCCACCCCGTACATCGTCCATAACCCTATCATTCTACACGTTGTACCGCGGGTAGTACACGAATAGTCTTCAAAGATCTTTTTCCATGAAGATCGCCCATCTGAAGAGCTTTTGCACTGCAGCATCTCCCTCGTAATACAGTATGATGGTGGGGATGAAAACCTCCAAGAGATCTTGAAGACTGAGACGTTGCATACGAATATCAATCTCAGACATACCCTTGCGATTTTGGAAGATTGAAACCCTTGCTTTTGGTAAGCTGGAGGCCCTGCTATCAGCATCCCCCCAGCCTCGTTTCTATACCTGCAAACACATGTTCAGCCTTGCAGTTTGGACCCCTTGGAGCGCGCCATTATCACTTTCCGGTGGTCGGTCAGTCCGGTGGAGGCTGAACTAAGCTACATATCAGCCAAAGTCGTTCCGCTTCAGAGTATTTTTGCACCCCTACGTCCTACCCATGGAACAATTGTTGAACGCCGAAGGGGCCAAATCGTTTAGCGGCCACCATTTCCGGTCAAATTGCTTGTATCCCGCCGGCACGGGAATAAAGTCCTGCAGGCATGGACACAGGTACAGGGTAGCAAAGGTCGTGTGAGGCGATAAAGGATTGCGGCACAGCACAACACAACACAGCTCGCATGCCGGGCACAGCCCCTCTGGTCAATGTCCCGTTTCTCCTGCAGCATACTTGTTTGCTTTGGCTTGCACTTCCTATCTTTCGTCTCATCTGCACCATTTTTAAGTGCGTTATTGCATCCCACAGCTACACGGTGTTGGATTAGTCACGCTGATATCCTACCATCGTAACTTATTGGCTGCTTACAACGAACTCCTTAAGTTTCATCGATCTGCAACGGGTATCTGTCCCCTGCTTCTACTGCGCGCAAACGCCTATTCTAATTTGAGTAGCTATCCCTGCTCACTGGATTCTCATGCAGCATACGGGGCATCTCCTACCGATTCTAGGGATAAATCCATAGACCTTGCCATGTACCAACTACTCATGTATAAACTCTCGGGGGGTTCCTTCAAAGGACTGCGCCATCTCTCTTCAGCACGATTCGGCTACTCCAATATACCGTAGGGCTCTGGTTTTGTATACTGGCCCGCCACTTCAACATGATCTTTTCCCTCTTGAACACCTTTTTATGGGGTGTAATCCTCACTCCCATTGCTGCACATCCCTCTTCGATGGACCTTACCATTCGCAACGCCCCCGGTGCTTCGACATCAGATACAATCCACGCTATTGCGCGAGCACTATCAATTGGCAGCAGATCAAAGGATACCGTATTCAAAAATGGAACATCGCTGGCCAAGAGCTGGGATGATGCAGTCCTTTTCGCACTGTGTGTATTCCGTCCATGATGTTGTTGACACGACTGACTCTCATAGCGAACTCGAGAGAGATGTCAGGAACGTGACTGTATCAGCTGGAGTCGAAATTACCTGCACAACCTGCTATATTTTAGGTCAGGCCACCGCCCAACTCACCATTGACGGCGGCTTCAACGCCAGTCAGGAAGTCCATAACATCATCAATAAAACGGAGACTGAGATAAAGAATGTTAGCGTACAAGCATGGAACTTCTTCAAGAATGCAACGGAAGATATGGTTGATGAAACCGTCGATCTTATCCTGAACGGCAATGACTTCGACCTTGACGATTTCACCCCACCAACAATGGACGTTGACTTTGACCTTAATTTCACAAGTATACCTGAATGTATGGTTCAAATTCAATTCGACGGTATGGAACTTTACATGTTATTAAATACTCAGCTGAGCCTTGGAGCTACCTACACAATCAACCTTTATTCGTCCAACACTCCGATAGGAATTTCCATCCAGGACCTTGATATCGGTATCTGGCTCTCGATTGATCTTATATTTGAGGCTGAAGCCCAGATCGACATTAGCAGTGGGTTGCATATTAGGCTGGACGACGGCATGACCCTCAACATCCCGATGTTCTCTCAGAACGTCTCGGACGTGACCTTGTAAGTCTATGTTTCTTGCAGAAGATGGAAGTTTTGTAATGTTTTGTGCTAATATAATCTATCTTGCTTTAGCCCCGGTGGCCACTTCGAGTTCCTTCCAGTGACAGTCGAGAGTGCCGGGGCCATATTCAAAGCAACTCTTCGCCTCGCCGCCAATGTCGGCATCAACCTCCCTTCACCAGACTTCCTTCCCGATTCCGACATTGAACTTTTCAACCACTCCTTGCCGAAGATCAGTAGTGGCATCGGCGTCAGCGTCTTCGCGAACGTAGCGGAATTCGTGACCAATGTCACCGTAGCTCCAGACCATGAGTCTTGTGAGTTGCAGGCGGTTGAAGAATACACCCTGGGACTTGGTGCTGCTGCTGGAGCCACATTCGCCATCGGGTCTTCCACGTGGGGACCTGTGGCCACTACGACTACCGCTCTCTTTTACACTACTCTTGCAAGTGTTTGTGTTCATAGAGGGAATCCTAATTCCACGTCTACGGCACTTGATGTTAGAGCTGTCCAAAGTGATCTCACAACTACCACTCTCACAACAACACAAACATACACCGGTGTCACCTGTAAATCTTCCGGGTTGGCTAACTGCCCTGTCTCACTCCAGTCCACGACCAAATACCCATCGAAGATAACACTCGTCACTGCAGTGCCATCGGGTGTCGACCCAACCTTCCCGGAGTCAGTCAGGACCACTGTTCCTACTAGGATTTCGTTCGGTTCAAATGCTCAGAGTATGGTGTCCACGTCAGGTGCTCCCTCGTCTTATGTCCCTGGTCCAGAGTCTACATCAGGCATGCACCATATCGTTGATGGGAAAACGGGAGGCGTATCCAATAAAGTTATCATTGGTGTTAGCGTCGGTGTTGGGTTACCGGTCTTGGCTGCAATTTTGGCTGGATGCTTGTAAGTTGTATATTTCCTTCTCCCTTATGGAACCACGTATCTCTCTTATACGCTTTCAATCTCGGATTAATGGTAATTGACTTTGCTTAATAGGTTATGCATTCGACGAAAGAAAAGGTCTTCCATCACCAATGTACATTATCATAATGTCCAAAACCCCGCTACTCCGGCCACGCTCAGTACTTCGGGACGTTTTAGAGGAAAGGGCGCACAGTCTGTTCAGGTGGATGTGACGAATCATTAATGTATAATGTATATCCGCCTGGGCTTTCATTTAAGTAGAGAGATGGTGAGATGAGAATTATGTTCCCTTGGCGGAGGCTTCTTTTTTATTCTACTACCACGTACTTGGAGGTTTTGGTGTTTCCAACATGGAAGGGGATACCTATTAGGTCAATTAGAAAAAAAACCCTTCTTTCCTTTCGTTTGTTTTTGAAGTTATCAAGAAAAGAAATGACAAAAATTTATGATTTATAAAGCACTACTACTATGCCTGTGATAATCATTATATTAGTGCTTTCCTGTGGTACCTGGCGTATACACCACTTTACACAGTAGAAGTAGAGCACAAGATGGGGGCCAAAATAGGATGACCCCACTTCAGGCGAGGCTATCTAGATACTTGAGTCACGTGGGGTAGTCATGACGTGGCAACCTTGGAATTTGGCAAAGTAGCCTTCCGATGTCCACATAGTCCCTCACGCCTATAACTCAATCTCCAAATCTCAAATATGGCAAGATGCCCAGCCTGCAACGATTTCAAAAAAGACGAAGTTGGTCCTGATACCGCGGAATGGGAAGTTTTGACGCTATCTGCTAAGGAAGGATGCATCAATTGTTCCTTACTAGTGGAACTTTTACGGGTTTCGTCATCTCGTTTGAATTATGAACCAGAAACCATTTCCTGGGAAAGTTCGGGGAGTGAAGAAACACAGTTTTTAATATTACCCACAGACATGGACATGGATTGTAATATTTCTAATTTTTTTACTATTGAACTCGTACTCCATAAAGGTAACTTATGGGTTTCAACGTTCTGCATTGAACTTGATTCTGATAACACATAGATCACTCAAGCTTGCCCTTAACCTCTACGATTTCTTCCGTCCAAGATATAGAAAGAAATAATACTGAGTCTGACAAAAGCCTACAAAATGCTACAAGGTGGTTACGCAATTGTATCGAAAATCATAGCAAGTGTGGACATGGCAGTACATCGAAGCTACCAAAAAGAGTGATCGATGTCTTCTCAAAATCACCAGACGTTGCGCTCGTGGAGCCTCTAGATGAAGCGCAGCCATACGTGTGTCTCAGTCACTGCTGGGGCAAGAGTCAAATAATCGTCACAAATGAACAAGATGTAGAGAACCATAAAGAGAGAATACCAGTGGAACTGCTGTCACGGACATTCAAGGAGGCAGTTGAGTTCACTCGGAAGCTTGGGATTAGGTATATGTGGATTGATTCTCTATGCATTGTTCAAGAGTAAGTTGATAACTCAATCAATCCCCAGTATATCCAAGTTGAGATTTAACATTTACTAGTAGCAAGAGCGACTGGAATATACAATCAAAGCAAATGGCTCAAATATACAAAAATGCCTACCTTACCATTGCCGCCACAAAGTCATCAGGTGGAGAGGGTGGATGTTATGCTAAAGACACAGAGGTTGAGGTTATGGGGATTCACCATGGCCAGTTCTATCATGCCACACTAACTAAACCAATTTTCCACTGGTATCCTTTTCTCACCGGATCAGATCATGCAACCTTCCCTTTACTTGGCCGAGCATGGGCATACCAAGAGCGCCTTCTGTCACCTCGAATGCTACACTTTGGCCCACAAGAACTCATATGGGAATGCAAAGAAGAACACAATTGCGAGTGTGGAAACAATGGTAATCATAGCCGCACATTTGCAGAACACTATCAACCTCGATCTAAAGATGGAAGCGCATGGCGTCGAAATGTTCATGAGTACTCCTACTTATCTTTAACATATCCCTTGGACAAACTTCCGGCCTTCTCAGGGCTTGCCCACGAAGAACAATCTCACCGTCCGGGAGTTCAATATCTTGCAGGACTGTGGGAAGATACATTGGTTCTTGATATGATATGGTTTCCAGGGCGGTCCGCCACGAAAGGTCCAGAGCAATCCACCACGAAATTGAAGGGAAGAGCACCATCATGGTCGTGGGCATCCATGGACGGATGTGTTCATTTCTTTGATACACGAAATATGTCATCCCTGAGTGGTGCAAGCTTCTCACGGTCTTGGTGTAAGGTGTTACATGCTTCATGTCAACCAAAAGGCGAAAACGTGTTTGGAGAAGTTCGATATGGGCATATATCGGTTGTTGGCCAACTACAAAACGTCATACTCTCTGAAGATGGGAGCTTTCACCCCCAAGTTCCAGGCTTAGAGTGGCCTACCTATTCCGAGTCCGAAGGACCTCCTAAAAGATATAGTGTAGGTGGGTTGGATCGCGAGGATATAAACGACATTCGAACGTTTGGGTACCAGGTATGTCTTCTGAGACTTGCACAGATTGAGGGTTCCGATAGCAGCTCTATTGAAGTCTCACTTGTCTTAAAATGCGTTGATTTGGAATTGAATCTATTCGAGAGGATAGGCCTTTTTGCTGAGTATGATCCGCTTTTCGGGCCGGATATTGAGTCAAAAACAATCACGATTATTTAGTCCTAAGAATTAGAGTATTCCGTTTTTTGTAGTAGAATGTGTTTAGGAGATGTACTATTTTAGATAGTTAAGTCATCGTATTAGTAATACGTTACAATAAGCATTTTCCAACATCATAGGATTATAAGCGGGACTGATCCACTAGTAAGAAAGAAGTCCCAAATGTAACTATAAGTCTCGTCTTTGAGACGTCATGTTTTAAAGACCAGTTACCATTGGCATAGAGCTATATAGCCGTGAAGAAAATTAGGGATCAACCTAAGCTTTATTAACATGTGGGAATGATGCAGGGCAATTGCTTGATTTTGTGGGTATCGCAATTTTCAGGTGATATAAGCTTCTAATCCAATTTGTGGTTATTTTCATGGCACTGAGGTTGATTTAGCCGCCCCAGACCTTCCCCAGGATTTTACCCCACAAGGTCAAAAGGAACACCCGATAAATTCCTAAGATTACCCGGTTTGGTTGATTGATGAACCGAAGATATAAAGCGTGGTCAACGTAACGTGCTCGAGAGAGGGCTATGAAAACGGTAAACTCAATCTTTCATCATGTTTCCAGTTTTCCTCCTCCTACTCGTTACATTGCTTCCAGGCGCACTATCAGCGCCTACTGATCTCTTTTCCCGTTTGCAAAACTCGAATTTGGAAGCTCGGCAAGGTGGTTATTATTATTCCTTTTGGTCCGAGGGTGGTGGCAACTTCAGATGCACCAATGGCGCCGGCGGCCAATACAGTGTGACGTGGTCTGGGAAAGGAGGATTCGTCTGTGGTAAGGGATGGAGGAACGGAGGCGCAAGGTGAGTTTACCTCAATATGTTTTCTCTCACTGGCTCACTCACGATCACCCCTTCCCTTCAACTGAATTGGACTACGTTCCGTATACTGATGAACATGCTGTGAATAGGACTGTGACGTACTCAGGCACCTATGATCCTACCGGTCCCGGGTATCTCTCAATCTATGGCTGGACCAGAAACCCGCTCATCGAATACTACATCATCGAATCCCACGGCGACCTTGCTCCAAACGAACCATGGACACTGAAGGGGAACTTCACATTTGAGGAAGGGACCTATCAATTGTATTCAAGCACAAGAGTAAATAAGCCATCGATTGTCGGCACAGCAACCTTTCAGCAGTATTGGTCTGTGAGGACGGAAAAGAGGGTGGGTGGGTCCATCAACACAGGCAGGCATTTTGAAGAATGGAGCAAGGTTGGGTTGAAGTTGGGAGGTCATGACTACATGATAGTGGCGACGGAGGGATATACGAGTGGAAACAATGGCAGTAGCGGGACGGCTTCCATCACAGTGCAATAGATAGAATAGTATCATGGTGAAATGTGGTAACAGATGGGGCGTGGTGCTGGCACAGGATAGTACTGTTTTGGACTATAGTTCTTTGCTGGAAAACATCCATTCATTCTATTTGGCGATTTGTCTCTTGTAGTTGTCAATGTTCAACTGTGAACGTTTAGATGGACTGAGGGTAATGGCTTTTCAACATATGCTATCCCTCACTCTGCCTGGCTATCTGACTCACCTCCACCAACGTAATCTGCTTTTTGGTTACGAACCTAGGAATTGGACATGGTCGGGAGCTCCATACGAGCTTGTCTTCTTTGAAGGCAGAGT
>AJFL01000520.1:0-21390 GCA_000467735.1 Rhytidhysteron rufulum CBS 306.38 | reverse complement strand
ATCCGGCCGATATTTTGTATGTGGGCCCAACAAACAGGAGTTGCACAGACTGTAAAAAATTGATATTTTCAAAATTCAGTGTACCCCCTTGTGCATCTATTGGTGTAAAGGACAAGCTTACAAAGAGGCCGCAGTTAGAATACCAAAATTGTATTACAAATCCTTACAAACAGGGTCGTTGATTAGAGTAATCAATTGTGGGTCATTTGGGCCCACATACAAAATATCAGCCGGATACCATAGTATGTAGCTCCACCTAAATTAGCATAGCGCTAGCAAGTGACGTCGCCCTAACATCCATGGATGTCCCATAGCAGCGATCATCTTCTGACCTCTATTACAACCTCAATAGTTCCTCACTTTCGAATCCGATGTCCTTTCTCCAACTGATTTTGCGATATTGAATACCTCGAGTCCGGTCGAAGCTCTCCTATTTTGGCGGTTGGATGATGAATCCCTGTAAAGGAGAGAGTTGATAAAGTTGGATAATGACACGCTATATGAAGATTCTATGGGGGCCAGGTTGGTTGTCTACTGAGAGAGTCATCTATATCTGAGCTATGTGGATATGAATTTTTCGTTCAATCATATTTGCATGCCTAATTATGTGTAGCATACTCGAATCTATTCAATAATAATCTCGGTGAGACACCTTGCATTTTCATTTGTAATGTTAGTTTCTAAGACTAATGATTGAAAAATCAGGTCAAGGTTGAAGAAAAATGCGAGCAGCTGAAAGGTTGGCGGACCTCCGCGACGTCCGTTCTACCTTACAGTATGTGCTTTTCTGTCAGCAAGTTTCCGGCGCTAAAGTAGGCTCGATTGATTGGTTTCAGAAAAAGCAATGAACCAGGCTCTAATTCACGAATCTAGGGGTAGCAAAACCTCCTGGGTCCGATACTGCAGGATCATCAGGCAGAAAGAATTGGTTGGGATATTGATTATGCCATCCTACCTTCCTTCGCCAAACATCGCCGTTCCTGTCCCGCTGCAGCGCAAATCCACACTCTCCTAGGCAGCCTGTATGGATTTAGCTTCAAACCTACATATTTCGAGTGGCTGCGCTGAAAGGAAAGAAGCGTTGGCACGTGATCAATAGATTCATCTTCGAGTATACGTCAATGACTTTCGATTTTTCTCTTCAATTAATCTGACTGATTTTAAAAAGGGCGTTACTTCTCCACAACTTATACATCTACTACCATACTAGTAAAGACTGAGGCTCCTCGGCAGTTGCTTTATCCGCGTAGTCTATTGTAATCACCTCAATGCATTTCCCGTAACACGAGCATTCCAAAATCTTATCAGCTGACAAGCTCTAAGGCTGCACTGGCGATGCAACAGGCTTTCATTTCTGGGCCCGGATGACATTACGTTTCTGCCTTGCGCGTTCGCCTGTTCTTCAGCTCTCAACGTTGGTCATCAAACATCAAAATGAGATCGCTAGTAATTTCGAAGATGGCATATTATTATCATGTAAGCCACACATAATTTGGCGTCTTGTCTTCTATCCTCGTTTGATGACTACTATTGACGCACGAGCCGCAGGTAAGCTGTTCTCAATATTGCCGCAGCCACATCTCGTTAAAGACCCGTGGACTGACCGGAAGTGCGCCAATTCCGACTGAATCAGCTCTTCTCGGCAGCCTTCTCCTGCGTATTTAAATTTGCCAGCCAGCCTTGCAACAGTCAAGGCAATACAGGAACCATGTCTTCAAACCCTATCTGCTTTTGAGGCACATCGTTTACCAAGGATGGTGTTTACTGTCCAGCCTTAATTGCAATAAAATCGATGAATTTCCCCCTTCTTATTATTCCTGCCTCAAGAAAAGCTCACATTGTATTGGCGAGCTTAGCTTCTCTAAAGACGCATACAAGTTTCGATAAAATCCCAACGCAGCAATGGGGGACCAGACTTCACGCGCGGGTCTTAGAAGGCAACTGGAAGATCAGATAGAGGAAACGAGAAATAGAAACAAACTGGGCTCAAGGGGTGGATTCATTTCAGTGGAAAGTCTGCAAAATTTTTTCGCGTCAGATATGTTCAAGGAAAACCTGAAAGAAGACTTCGAGTCTCTCGACCCTGGGGAACTCGAAAAACTGGAGCAAGATATCCAAAGCACCGGACGAAAGCTGTATGCCATTCTCATACTGCTTGATAAAACCGACAGAATTAAGAGTCTCTTGGGCCAAACCCATCCAGTTAACGATCTGAGACTTTTTGGAGACGCTCAAACCCCCTATTGCAAAATGAAGGACCTGAAAACGATTAAGGGTCTTGCCGATATTGCCCAAGACTTTTATGATAAACAGTGGATCTTTCCTCCAATCCTCTCGTCGGGGGTAGAACAATTCTTTCCTGCGGAATCATTTGTCTTCCCATTCTCTAGTACTCCCGTCCACATTGATGGAGGATCATTTGGCGGGATATATAGGGTTGCCGTTGCGAAGGGACATTTGAAATCCCCAGCTATACAAACAGTGGTGAGTAGCTGTCTTGATGTTTCTAGGTGCCACATCGCTGATTGTTTCACCTGTTAGGATAACATAATTGCATACAAGAAAGTCAGACGGAGAGACAAATTAGACTGGGGAAGACTCTTGAACGAAACAAAACTTCTTCGAGCACGCCAACACCATAACATCACACCGTTACTGTCAAGTTTTGCAGCCGGACTCGAGCATGAACGGCCTCAATCCAGGCCTCAGGAATGTTTGTACATGCTATTTCCCCTTGCCGTCATGAATTTGAAGGAGTGGATGGGACATCATTCGAGTCAAATCTAGGATCGTGACAAATTACGAAACCACATATACTACGATGCTATGTTAGGCCTTAGCTCCGCATTGGCATTTATTCATAGCGAAATTGACGGCGAGGTGGGTTACCACCGCGATCTAAAGCCACAAAATATTCTCCTATTTGAAGATCCAAACTTGAAATGGAAGATATGCGATTTTGGTGCCTCGAACCTGAAATTGGCAGAGCACACTGGCACTTATAATACCATCGCTTCCGCCTACTATGTACCTCCGGAATTCTTCGCAGACAGAGACAAAACCGGAGAAGAATTACATGGTCGGGCTCATGACGTTTATTCTCTTGGATGCATATTCCTTGAGCTGGCGACCATTTTGAAGCATGGATGGTCCCCTACAGGGTTGGAAAGGTTCAGAAATCTCAGAGTCGGCGATAAATTTCGGAACCTACAAACCGGAGAAAACATTGGTGACTCTTCTTTTCATAAGAATCCGCAAGCGGTTAAATTATGGCGCGAAGGTCTCAAGAAGGACCCCCCTCACCCGAGCTTTGGTCGCGTAGTTGATTTGATCCAAGAAATGATGTTGCCTCGAGAGCAAAGAATATACGCCTGGGAAGTTGATACATATCTTTTCGGCATTGTGAAAAACAGGTCAGACAGCGAACTTCTCGGGCGATTAGAAAAGGTTATACAAGTGTCGAGGGAAATTCCCCACCGCATCCATAACCCATTGTCCAGGGAAAAAGGGCAAAGCGACGAATTTCTCGCCATAATCCGAGGAGCGAGATGGTCTGATTATTCACCAACATCGACTACGGAACTGAAAACGCGATCGAAAAAAGTTAAATGTTACTTTTCAACTCTCCCTCTACTTTATGATGTCGTAAAAGAGCCGCTCTTCGGACGTCATGATATCCACAATCGCATTTCGAAATGCTTCGAAAAAACTGATTCCGTGGCTCTTTATGGGCTAGGGGGAATTGGGTGTGTCCAGCAAGGTGTAAAAATTGAATGATCGACCCTGCTAATACGTTACAGAAAATCTCGAATGGCCTTCCACTACGCCTTACAGATCAAAAATAAGAGCAATAAGTTCTTAAAGAAGCACACTTTCTGGATACAAGCGGGTAGTCTGGAACGCACTTTAGAATCTATTCGGGATATTGCAACGCGGATAAATTCTCAAGCATCACGTGCACGTAGCGCAGAGTCATGCAGAGAAGTTGTCAAAAACTGGCTTAATAATAACACTAATGGTCCCTGGTTCATTGTTGTCGATGGACTTAAACTCTCGAGCGAAGCGAAAGTTCTCGAACATCTTTTGGCTAAGCCTCCGAACGGGCAGGGGCGTAACGGTCAAATTCTTGTCACAACAAGAAATAAGACATTGGTTCACAAACTAGTAGATCTTTCAGAAGGACCATGTATCGAAGTTTCACGGCTGGATGCAGGGGATTCCAAAGGGATGTTCCTCCACTACCTTGACAGTGCCTACTTCGATCCGACCGCGCCGCATACGGATGACCTTCTTAACCGTTTCTGGTTCCCACTCTTGATAAAAGAGGCGGCGGCATACATGAATAAGAACCAAAAATCTAATTGGGCAATGCATAAGCTCTTGGAGAAGATGGAATTTTCTGGAATCGAGAAATTCTACCCAGACTTTTTGGAATTTATTCTGGAACCTCTCTTTCAATGCGCCTCTCCTCCTATCACCTCTTTGGGTGATGAAGATCACTGGCCACGAGAAATTCGTTTGCTATTTGTGCTCGCATTTTTCAGTAAGGAAGGCATAGATTCCGACCTGATCGAAATCGGATACAAGGGGATCGGGGAACAAGACAAACTCGAGGAAATGAAATTGACATTAGAGCAATGTAGCTTTATCACCCAAAAAGACAACCAAGGCCAGATCAAATTGATCCTAAACGAAACCGTCCGGTCAGCGATCCTATCATGGATTCAAAAAATTCATGACAAGAAAGGATTACTAGAGAGATACAACAAAGCTCTGTATTGGATGAATGGGCATTATACCAAGATGAGAAAATCCAGGAAGGATGGGGAGGGAACCTATAAGCTCAAGCTTCAATATATGCCCCACTTTGAGTGTTTCATTTCGTTCATCAAGACATTAAAGAAAGGGGAATGGCCCTTCCAATACAATCTCAAAGACGAGGCAGTCCGATCTATTCTGGAATTTTCGAAAGTCCTGGCGGTCAAAGATCAACATACAGACACAATCATACTACTCGAATTCGCCCGAGATCATTACTCGCTGCCTCGGGTCGAAAATCCATCGGATAATAGTGATCGACAATATCGCATCCGTCATTGGATCGGGAGCCGACTCGTAAAGGCATACCTGTCTCGTCCGTCAGATGCGCATTCTAAGATGTATCAAGACAAGGCGGAGAACCTAGTGAGGGACTTGCTGATGGAATCCAAGGCTGCCAACGATAATTCTCCAACATGGGAGGGTGATAAACTTCGCAGATGGCAACTTGAACTTGACATGGTACGAATATATCGTGAGTCCGGGCAGTGGGCGAAAGCATTGGATCAGTTGAAACCGTTGAAGAAATTCATGGTTGAGATAAGCAAAGGGGAACCAATCTTGCCAGAACCGGATGCGGAAAGGACTACAGAACCAGCAAATCGAGATTCCAAACAAAAGCAAAACCTGGACGAGAAACGGAAACTCTCTATTCAAGTCAAGCGCGAAGACGGTCTCATGAATTTCGCCAGAGACAGCTTCAAACAACGGCCGAAGTTAGCGAGAGTCGCCCTCCTGGACGCAAAATTGGCCATAGAACACTGGTTTCCGGGAGATAATAGATCACTCTTGGACATTAAAGTCGATATTGCAGATGCTAACATGGAGATAGGTACAACCGCCCTATTGAAGGAAGCAGAGAGCTTTCTGAAAGAGAAGTTGGGTACAATAGAAACCGAATTGGAAAAAAACTGCAGACTTGCAATAGAAATGAAGCTGAAACTCCATGCTGTATGGCTGAAATGGACATCGGAAAAATGGCAAGCAGCGATTCAATCCTTAAAACCTTTACTCGAGACATGTGAAAACCTTTACGGGAGGGACCATGACATCACACAGAAATGTGCGTCCCAATATGGAGAAGCACTGGTGAAGACAGGGGATATCGGTAAGGCAATCGAAATATCAGAAAGGTATCCCAAGTTGGAATTCTTGGAAAGCAATGATCACCGCAACTGGGGGTTTAGACTGAAATTCGGAGGCTTTCTCATGTTCATAATAGGTGCGCTGTTTTGGGCCTGCATTTTGTAGTATGAACAAGAATTGGCTTGTGCCTGCTCACAGATTTTTTAAGTTAAGTATACAGCATAGGAAAGTGCTTGAAAAGGTGAGGGGTCTAAAGTCTAGCAAATCCAGCAATACCGCAGACGTTAGAAGATTCAATATATCTCAACAAGGATTAAGAACTGGGGGTATCATAACAAAGGAAAGTGTTACAAAAGGAAGTAGGCGGCATAGCTGCCATTATCTAAATACAGATATCACATGAATCAAATCGTAGGGGCTATGAAAGGAATCGAATAGAAGCTTTTGAATGAGGGTGTATCGTCGTAAGAAAATCCGTGCCCGAGCATCCCAACCGGTTTTATCGTGTGTCTGGCCCCAGAGCCAGCACATCCGTACGTTATGCCCTTTTTGCCATCATTGCCCGTCGTCTAGAATCTGGTTTTATGTTTG
Organism: Rhytidhysteron rufulum CBS 306.38; assembly: GCA_000467735.1. Taxonomy (NCBI): domain Eukaryota; kingdom Fungi; phylum Ascomycota; class Dothideomycetes; order Hysteriales; family Hysteriaceae; genus Rhytidhysteron; species Rhytidhysteron rufulum. Next base: position 14,895 of record AJFL01000520.1, on the reverse strand, counting down.
GGTATCAGCGATATTCGGAGCAAATGCTCCCAACATCAGATGTGGCGGCCGAGGCGAGCGAGCAACAGTCAATGTCATCGCGACGGCCACAGAGAGGAGAAATATGGCGGACATCGCAGCGGACCATGAGATGGGTACTGCCACGTTCCTTCGCGCGACGATCCGTTGCGGGACAGATAGGAGTAATTTCGATAACGAAATGACCTCGCAGAGGAAGGCGGGTAGTGAAGTTGCTGTACTCTCCATCAGCATTTCTTTCATGAGAATAAAATCATACATAAATGACCGTGGCACTGGGAATTCTTACTTCTTTAGAATGAGGGTGGTGCGGCATTCATTTGCCAGTTCATCGAGGAGCCGTTTGTCGTTCTTGGACAATTCTGGTAATATTATTCGGTGCAAATCGTCGAGCGTTGGAGAATTTTTGTTGAGAAGAAGGAAGAATTCGCGGTTGTTGGGTTTTTTACTGTCCATTTTTGTAGAGGAATAGCGGTAACAATGATGGTTGTGTTGGTTTTTGCGGTTTGACTGGTTTCTTGTTTATATTTGGTGGGGTGGAGGACGGGCTATGACTTTCACATTTATAAGCTTGGACCCCTCTATCGCCACACCGACGTGTTCTCCTGCTGAGATGAGGTGCGCAGGTGTTCGGACACCCTGGTTGGCTTGCTTGTGGCCATGACTTCCACCTTAAGCGCCTGCTACCTCGCTCGTGGCTGACCGGTTCTTTATGGGTGCCTTGGTGATGGCGCAAGAAACGACGGCAAAGACTGCCAGTGCATCATGAGAAACATGGAAGGGTGGGAAGAGTTGAGAATGCCAAAAGATGGAGGGATGGGGACACGTTAAGATATATTTAAAAGGTGTGGTGGGGCCTGACATAATAGAATGGCGGACCAGTAGCGAGCGCTTATCTCCCGCAGACAACACTGGATTCTCAGCTCCTCTTCATAACATCCTCCCCATCAAACGTGTATGAGAATGGTTCGTCCTCCACCTCCACTTCCCATCGCGTGTCACTCGTTCCTCCCCTGCCTTTAAGCGTGCCTTTCTGCCAGTTTCCTTGATGCTTCAGCAACACATATTGGATACTTTTCCCTCAACGACTTACCAGACATGAGCACCCAGACTGTTTCCCCCTTAGCGGCGGATATACTGAGTGGGGTAGACCCTGCAGGAGGGTCGGGACGATCCATCGAATAGTGCTACCCCACGTTAGCATGCCGACGATCCCGTATTGCATATCTCGTACCTTGGTAAAAGAATACTCAGAGTTGTCGAGGAAATAGAATGGATGTGAAGAAATGGGGCGTCTGGCTATTAAATAGCATCAAGGTAGGCTGAAGAGCCTCCCGATATTGCCATTTGCCTTGTAAAATGGCCTCAGCCTTGGCCAGTCTGCCTTCAGATTCTGCCTGCATTCATGTGAAGCAAGTCTTTTCATATGACCCTGCTAGGCTTTTTATATGAGCAAGGTTGATCTACTACTTTCTAGATGCGCGTTCGCTTCACTTCTATGTTTTCCTTTTGAATATCAAGCCGGTACCAAAACTGGAATGTGCAGGGAACACTGCCGTCTTGTCATTTCAAAATCCACCGCACGCTTTCTATTGCGGCCGAAACACAATCAAAAATCCCTGAAGAATCGTCACTATGGATCCTATTTCGGTACCGGCTAGTATTCTTACTTTACTCGCGGCTGCTGGTGGGTGCTGCAAATTCTTACATAAAGTCATCACCAACTTTGAGGACGCACCCCACAACATCCGTGTTCAAATTAAAAAGTTACAGTGCATGCAAGACACCATATCATGCCTTATCGAGGTCTACACTAGGTTGCCAAGCTTCCAGTTAGACTCAAGCCTACGAGCCGGAATCGAGGAGTTCGCTCACGAAATTGCTTCGATTAGATCCAAAGTACAAGCGAAAGTCCACTCGATAGATCATGGAAAACTCTGCAGAATTCGCGAAAGTTGGAAGTGGCTATTCGATCAACATCTACGAAGGTTTTTCGACTCCTTAGACCAATGGCATATCATCTTATCTCAGGCTGTATCAGCTGCACAAATGTAAGTAGTGTCCAATCGAGTATATCCACGTGTTAATCCTACCAGGGCCCTCATGATAAAGATGGCAGACAACGTCTCGGAACTAGTCGCGCGGCCGATTCAAGTATCCTCAGAACGTACTTTATTTCCCGAAATCTCATCAACCGAGCAGATCAACATTCCTCTTGCAAAGCGCCTTTCAACCCATTTTTGTGCCGTGGTCGAACCAGTTGGCTTGCTCCTTAAGCATAGGTATCGGTTTGGTCTACGGCTTCTCCATCTTGATCTCAAATATGGTACTACAATCGTGAGACGATGGTCACAAAGTGGCAGCGAGGTGTACCGTTCAGAGGGGCACAGCTTGTCTCTTATAGTTCAAAGTAACGGCTTTGTGTCCGGAAGGTTATCGCTGCTTTGCTTTGTATTGCGCGAGTTGCCTTCCATCCCAAGCTTCTCCTTACGGTTTCACCTACACATGTCAACGTTTCGACCTTTTGAAAGCTCATGCTTCAAGGCTGTGCAGTGTGGAGACATTGGATATTTACGACAGAAACTGTCTGCTGGGGAAGTGCGAGTTTCCGATAACGGTCCTGGGGGTAATTCCTTTCTGCATGTGAGTATTCGATCCTTGATGTATCTTGAACACCCTTTGACTTGTACTTAGGTTGCAGCACATTATAACCAACGGGAAATGTTGTCCATGCTGGTAGATGCGGGAGCAAATGTGAACGCCACTAATGATAGAGGAGAGTGAGTTGTGCTCAACAATGCACCATGTGCCCTCGTCTGATAATACCATTCAGGACACCTCTTCACCTCTCCATCCGACGAGGTCAGGACTACGAATGTGCACGACGACTCCTTGCCATGGGCGCTGATGCATATCACCAAGATATGGACGGTCGAACGGCCTTACATACATTCTTCAACGATGTCTCTAGACAAATCCTTCTCAACCATCTCGAGGATATTGATACTTGGACGCAGGACTATCGGGGTATGTCAATACTCCACTACGTCTCCTGGAGCAGCAAATCGTCCCCCGAAGATATTATCCGGACGACCAATTTCCATTATCGGCGACCTAAGTGCCAGTCTTCGCAAGTGGAGACCAAGGACAGTCAGGGACGGTCGATGTTTCACTTCGCCGCGCAAAGAGGTAATTCAGATGTCCTCGACTTCCTATTCCGTCAACCTCAAGCTCCTACACTAGCTATACCAGATTACCTTGGGCGGAGTTTGCTACATTATGCGACCGAGAGTAGTCGGGTACATACGATCGACTATCTCCTCGAACGTGGTTTTGATATCAATACTACGGATTGTAGAGGACGAACGGTACTTCATCATGCAGCAATGAAGGGTAACTTGGAAGCCGTAAAACGAACTCTCGACCTAGGAGGTACTTGTCAATTGACATGTGTGGATCAAGATGAGAGAACTCCACTTCAATTGGCAGCGCTCTACGGGGCCAAGTCGATCGTTGAGTGTTTGCAACCATTATGTCAAGAAGAGGAATTACAGTGGCCCGTCGACTCGAGAGGCCCAGAGGGGAGCGATACTAGCCGGTTACTTGAATGTTGGAAGATGTTACTCCGGTGGCTATCGATTTGGCCTGGGATTTCCATCCTTTTATTACTGATTTATCTGATTTCGTGATCTATGCTTTTAGAAGATAGAGTTCAAGTTGATATGGAAGCCGGAAGAATTTGAAAGCTGTCATGTATTGGAAATTATCTAGCTGTTCTTAAAATTTATTAGCATTATAACTCTGCAAACTGGGGAGGAGATAGAAATATAAAGGTAGAAGAAATGATGATCACCTTGTGTATCTCTAAAAGGTCCTGACTTGCTTGCATCACGAAGAAGCCAGAAGAAAGCGTCGCATCTCGAAAGCGAATCCTCTTTCCCCAAACGAAAAAGCAAAAAAGATACTGACATTATTCATTCCACATCACAAAACACCCAAGTTCTCTCAACCCGCCAAACCCCTCCCCCAAACCCCCAATACCAAAAACCCCAAACCCCAAGTCCCCAAGATCTGGTGGCAAGATCTCACCCCACCACAGTCCTCAACACCTTTACAGAAACCTTCCCAAACCAGCAAGAACCCACGACGACCAACCCCAGAATCCCCGATCCCCACGTACCACAACGATCGTCGCCAGACGAGCCGAACCGGTTCCGAACATGTTCGTAACCTGATGGGCAGATGCAGGAATCGACACTTTTTCACTTTACCTGCCGGATAGGGTAATTGTGATGAGGGGATTACGACGATGTGGGATGAGGTTCGCGCATCATGGTGCGATTGAGGGATTGAGGATGTGTTGCGTTGGGTGATGGCGAGATACAGGTTTCGATGGAAATCCAAGATGTTTCCTTATGTGGGAATGTTTTTGATGGTGATGGTGCCATCGTGGTGAGGATTCGGGTTGGGATTTCGTTATCATGCGATGAATCGACGATATCCATGATCCGAGATTCGTGCGTGTGTGTGTGTGACATGTTGATATCGTGGTCACGATAGTTACCGAGAAAGGTACCCGACGATATCTAGTGCTGTTGTGTTGTGTTCCAGGTTCGCAATCCTCAATGACGTAGGTGGACAGCCATAGCGTGATGTGGGGAGTTAATCAACAACGACCCTCACACCATCATAAACCACAGCAATCAACAGAAAACACCATAACTTTCCAGAAAAGGTGCTGTATACACACGATATGGAACTATCATGAAGTGGAGTCCCCCCCACCTCACACCATGCTCCCTTGAGCAAGCCCACCTCACGCCATCGCCAATCATCGAATGATCCCGGCGATCCTTGCCTTTTTGAGCTACATGATGTGAGCGCATCATGAAGTTTATTTCGATCGCAGATGCGAACGTGTCGTGTATCACCAGTTCGGGCGTTGCAGTTTTCAACACTTTTTACGAAAGTTACCGGATTTGGGTGTGTTGGTTGGAAGGGATGGTGTGAACGCTACCCCAGATGAGGCGTCCATGACACGTTTGTGGGGGGAAGCCTCATACGATGCCATCGCTCGATCGTTCGTATTTCATCGACGACAAAACTCGGATCTTGGATATCGTTCGGATCGATGACAATGGTATTCGGGTTTTTGAGGCTGTAAGGGTATTTGCGTGATTTTTTATTGGGTTCATCATAACATCATGATGGTTACAGGAATCAACAGTTTTTCATTTTGGATTCCTATTTTGGAGATTCAGGTGAGGGAGATTCCGGGTTGGGGACGAGGCAAGCGGTATCTGGTCATGTTTGTGATTTATCGTGTCGTAATTGTGGCATGTGAGTTGCGTGTGCTCACTACGTACGGCTTGGGGGCTCGGTAGTTGATGACGACATGGGTTTTTGGCTTTGATGTGGTATGTTGTTGATTATCTATACGCATTGGAAAAGGGGTTGTTGATGTTATTCGAGCTCCTGGAGGATATTATCCGCTGGGTTTCCGGTTAGTGGTTAAGAGCACTGTACTCGATTACCAGGATGGTTGGGCTATCGGTCTCACGGCCATGTCCGCATTTGTTTCTATAACTTCAAGTTCAAGAACCTATTATCTATCCCACTATAAGTTTCTCTTCGTTTGGATTTACATTAACCAACTTGAATTAAGAGAATATGATTAACTTGTCATCGCATGCTAAAAATCACCACCCAAGCAAAAGACCCAAATCCCACAAATAAACTCCAAATCCCTAACTACCTAACCCCTCAAAGCAGAGAAAGAGAATAGCAAACTCCCATCCCCCAAACCCCCAAACCCCACGACTCAACACCAACGCCTATCAATCACGATACCCGAAGAACATTCCCACCTGACCATCTGCCATAACCAATGATTTCACGACTCCCAACCCACCCATCCTATCTTCTCAGCCACCAACCAAAAACCTCATCCCAACAACAACCTCACTCTCCATAAAAAACCCCGACCTCTCACACCTCACCTGCCTAACAACCTCCACACCCCCCTCCACCCCAGCCGCAAACGTAATAACCGAATCTCGACAAAGAGCATGCATAGATATGTCTTCCTTACCGGGAAGCGAATTTATCTGTTGAAGCTACAATGGTAAGTTAAGAGAAGTGATCGTGGTGTTCTAGGGGGAAGGTACTTACGGCGGTGGATGTTGGTGTGGATGGTGGGTGCATTGCGTGGTAGGGGGAGGAGATGGGTTGTTGTGATTTGGAGAAGTTGGAGGGGATGGTGAGGGAGGAGGTGGCTGTGTGGGAGGAGCCTGGATGGGGCGTTTGTCCTGGTAATGCGGATGGCGTTAGATACGCGGAAAGCGGGAGGGGACGTGCTGGAGGTGCGAAGAGGATTTCGGATCTGGGCACTAGGTCTGAGTCTGAGACGAATCCAGCCTTTACCCCGTGCTTCTTGTAGCCGTAGTCGATGAGGCGCTGAGGCTCTTTGAGGTACGGGTTACTGCCTAGAAGCTTTCCTCCCTCCCCCGCCGTGACAACAACATCAACAATTCCAAGCTTCTGACCACCAGGTTTCTGCAACTCAGCCACAGAGGCCGGGATCTCGAACCTGGTCAGACTCTCCAAATAATCCGCACTAGGCTGTCTAACACCGTATTCATCAACACCCCTCTCCCCAGCCTCCTTCAACAAAGCCTTCGAAATCTGCCTCCAGCGTTCCTCAGAACCCATCTGCGCCATCTTCGATCTCTTCAATCCTCGCAACGATCCATCGGCTTCTAGACCCGGGGGAAGAATGACCCAAGGCTTTTCGCCGAGGAATTGTACACGGTTACCGCCGAAAACGTGATGTAGGAGCTTTTCGCCGTATTTGCGATCACGTGCTGCGATGAAGACGCTTTGGGAGAGGATGCCGTTGAAGAAGACTTCGAGTTTTAGATCTTGGGGTTTGGAGGTGGTGGGATCGTTGAGGAAGGTTTTATCGGTTAGGAAGACTTGGAGGCAGAGGGCTCGAGGGATCATGTCTGTTCCAGAGGGAGGCAAACGTGAAGCTAGTAAATCAGAGTACTCGTGGGGTTCGTTCGACATAAGGACGGTTTTCTGTGCCTTTCCGGATTGTTGACCATTAGGGAGACTCTCGCGACGACGTTTCTTCTCGGCTTCGTCAATCTCGTACGGTGATTTTGGTGTGCTGGGTAGCTCTGAGGATATCTTCGCAAGCATTTGGCGTGAGGAGTGACGTCGGGTTGAATGCTCGACTGTTGGAGTAGCTTTGAATAGATCGGCCCCAGCGTGAACCATCATGAATGGTATGTTGCCATCTTTTCCAATGAAGTGAACTCGTGATGCGTATGTTGCTTTTTCCTCTCCAACAGGCACAACTGCTTCCAATAAGATCTTGCCGTTCTTGAGTACATTCTCTGCGCGTTCGGTCTTCTCGGACGCTTGTGAGCCTTTCCGAGTTATGTAATCGGGGGTGATGCTAGCAGATAGGTTGGCCGTGGCCAAGTAGACTTTGATACCACAAGCGTTGTAACAAGGCATGGTGTTTGGTGTGATCGAGGGCGTGAAAGAAATGAGGCAGATAGAATGAATTGAAGACGACGGTTTCAGCCGAAACTGCCAATTGGTGAAGTTGCCAGTCAAGTAAGTGTTGAGTAGATGAAGTTGTCAACCAGAAGCTGATGTTCCTTGACGGAGCTGATGCTGAATTGACAAAGCTCTGGATAGACAAGAGTGAGGAAATCGTTGTGTGATGGTGGTGTTGACACCAAAGTAAAGAAGCGCAAGAAAGAAATTAGAAGCCAAGGTAAAAGAAAGCAGGTATTTGTTGACGTTCTAAAACAACGCAGTGAATGGAGCCATCCGCCAGTGAATGAGGTGAGAGGGGATATGAACTTCACAATGATAGCAGCTTACCCACACATAATCCAACCATTGCTCTTAAGCATAGAATGCAAAAGATTCAGGATAGAGCGCATCTGGTATTAATCAGACACTCTCGTCGAAAACCCCAGCCCCCGCATAATTGTTCAATCTTCCGTGATAATCCCAATAGGCGGCCCCTTCAACATTTCCCCCAACTCTCCAATCGTCCTATCATAAACCTTCGCGATATCCATTTCCCAATTTTCCACATCCCCATCCCCATCCACATCCCCACCACCATCAGACATATCCTCATCTTTAACATTAAAATCATCGTCATCCGTCTCCTCCATATTCTCATCGCCATCTTCATCTATCGGTCCATCTTGCGACATGACTTCCACAACAGTCAATCTCGTGCGATCCACAACACTCTTAATCCGCACCTTCTCCGTCGTACTCACAGTTCTTCCTGTCTCAAATCCAGGTAACGGTTCACCGCTATCGAGATCCCGACCCAGAAGAAGCGACGAGAACGCCAAATCGAGCTTCTCTAACAATCGAAACGTAGTCCTCGGAGCGGGTGCAAAGCCAGGAAGGAAATCCACGATCATCAACGCCAGGCTGAGTAGGTAATGAATCTGTAGTTTCGCTATAGGGAACAACCAGTCAACATCAGCAAAATATCCAATCGACGCAAACAGAAATAGATGAGAGACTCACGCGTCCCAGTAACCCAAACAAGATCAACAAACCCATCAATATCCCTCGCCGCCTCTTTAAAGCTATGATACCCCTTCACATCCCCGGCATCATCATCCTTGAAATGCCGTTTCGCCCACCTTCGCTTCGATTTAATAATCCCCTGATCAAGATAAGAAATCAACTGTGATTCCTTCGGACCACCAGCTTTCAACGGATGCCGACGTGGCTGAGGCAAAGGATTCGTAACCGTAGAAGAAGCCACCGAAGAAGCCGGAGGCGTAAGTAACTCGTTCCTAACGAACCCACCGGGGGCTTGCGAGGAGGTCATGATGATGGAGATTCAGGAGTGAGTGAGTGCGTCTCAGTTGACGGACGGATGAAAAAGGAGTTGCTAGGCGTCAGGCAACCAATTGTCCCTCTCCCGAACCGCGGACTGAGATGGCTTGTCCGATCCGTTGGACTTCTTACAAGATCGATTCACCGGATCTACAATACATGCGGGAAGGAAGAAGGAAGCCGGGACTCATCTGCAGTTTATTTAAGCTGTTGTTAGGATCCATGCAGGTAGGGGAGTCGCTCCACAAAACACAGTTCGGGATGACGTTGACTTCATTGCTTGGCGATTTGGCTCGTGCGTTTCATCTGCACGCCAAGAGTGCACCGTGTAAGAGATCTTCATTGTTGAAACCACAATGTTGGAAGTCAATGGATGAATGAAAAAAAAAAGTCCGAATTCCGATCCAATATTACTTCTATATACCCATTAGGAAAAAAGAAACTCCATATCTACGCATGCAACGTCAAGCTGCAGCCAAGCGAAAAGATACACACTGTTTTCGAAAGACGCCGTGCTACATTCAAGGGTATAAAAAAAGTCGTGACGAGTACGTGTCTACCCAGTTTCGATGTCTCGAATGTTGCTTTTGACGAGGACCGTAATTCGCCAAATACAGTGTAGGACGAACTGTATAATTGTGTTTAGTTTCCAAATCTACAATAGTTGAAAAAAACATTCGAGTGAAACGGAGGGACTGAAACTCTGGCACTCCTGAAACACCACCTTCCCTATCCTTCGGAACCAAGCAACTTCAATAGTAACAACATAACTGGGGTACGGTATTGGCAAGCATATGGGTGATATATGCTTAAAACTTGTTGGCTGGGCTACCTTGAGCGAATTTGCCAGAGACCATCTTTCGCTTATAATCCATGAGCTCCTCGGCCTCCTTCTCCCGCTCAGCTTCGAGCAGGGCATGCTCTCGTCGGCCAATGCGTCTTTGCTTAATGCAGCAGAAGGCCATTATGCAAGCACCAAGAACAACTACACCGATGATGGAGCAGATGATGGCAATTTGAGCGGCCTTTGGTAGGTTCTTCCACCGGTTTTCGACACCATGAGGCTTCTCAATTCGAGCTAGAGCTTTGGATTTGCCCCTAGAGTAAGTTAGTATCAGACCTCAGATCACATTGTGGTATTACGAACTCTTTGATCTTGATGCTCTCCCAGCTGCCAGTCATGTCGCCCCATGAATAGGTTGAAGCGTTCTTGGAGAAGTCTTCAATGTAAACGGCTTGCACGGTCTGAACGAAGGGTGCCTGGCTAAAGTCGGTTTCACCACCAGCCCATTCGATGGTGTACTTGTCGTTGGTCTTGGGGTCACCGCCGGACCAGATACCCAAACGGATGTTCATAGGGGTTTGAGGGAAGTTTTTGCCATTAACGGCGTCTTCGTACTTCAAGGTGCGGACCTTGTTGTCGTCAACGTACCAGTCGATTGCTTCTTTCGTCCAATGGACAGAATAGTTGTGGTACTTGTTCTGAGGGTCATCGATTTCGTGCCAGACAGCACGGTCGTAGGAGGTAGTGTTGCCTTTACCAAAGTAGTTGCTTTGTACGTGGGTGTTGTTACCACCGATAAGTTCCCAGTCGACCTCGTCGAGGTCATCGGACTGCATGACGATACTGCTGACAATACCCTGGCCCTTGGCGGCCTTCATGACAATGGAGACGATACCGCCGAAGATGTAGAAGTTGGACCTCATGGTGGGGGAGTCGCCCTTTCCTCCAATCCTGAACTCGGTACCTTTATCGGAGTAGTCGGGCTGTCCATTGGTGATGTTCCAGAGTTTTCTGTCGGGCATGGAATTGTTCCAGAGTTCAGTCATGTTAGTACCCAATGCGGGCATGTCTGGGCAGCCGGTGGTGTTGAGGGGGTTGCACTCCGTCCATGTTTGTGCGAAAGTGGTGGGGAGGAGCGCGGGAAGGAGAGCGAGAAACAGCGAAGTGTAAGGGGCCATGGCTGGCAATTGAGAGAGGAAGGACCGTGGTTAGATATAAAGAGTGGTTGCGCGCGTAGACCAGACACGCGGTGGACTTGGATATTGTGCTGATTCTGGTGGTGAATGAACGACTGGAGATCAGTAGTTAAAAGAGTGGATATTCTCAAGAGAGCTGAGAAAAAGCGAGGGCGAGGAGAGAGGGAAGGAGAGAGAAGCCGGGTGGTGTTTGAGGATACAGGTTGGGGAAGGTGCACTAAAGCGGTGCCCTGTCTGTGCCTGGCAAAGATGCGTCCATGCTTAAAATTAAGGAGAGCGCTAGGCCGGAAGGGGATTGGCGGGCGATAGTAGAACATCAAACGGGATCATCCATCGTCGCTTTTTCCCCTGTCGCTAGTCGCTCGAGGGTGCGCAGAGGCCAGCAGCAGCCAGCAGAGGCCAGTAGAGACCAACAACGACCAGCCTGGATTTGCTGCTAGCGATCCGCCGGTGCAGTCCAGCCGTGCATGCCTGCCCTGCTTTTGGCTGCACATCTGCTCATTGCTTTCCTCGCTGCTCCTCTTCATTATTATTGTTTGCCTCGAGTTTCTGCTCCCATTCCCGCGGGCTGCATCGGCCTGCTAGTGGGCCAAGCAAGGGGTACCCGCCCGTGGGCAACCCTAGCAATGGGCATGCCTGCTCCAAGACGCCACTCCAGCGCCGCAGCCGCTTGTGCAACGCCCGAGGTGCTACGCCAAGCCGCCCTCCCACCACTTTATGAAACCCTACCCTTCACCTCCTGAGCCCTCGTTATCCAACCCTTCCACCTCCACAGTCACCTCTCCTGGAGATAACGCGGGCACGTGGCTACGCCCAGCAATCACCTGCTTCCATTGCCATCCTCATCCTCATCCTCATCCTGCCCATCAGCTCTGGCCTATTTTTGTCAATACGAGGCTTCCCACACAAATCTCCGAGCGAGGGCCCGCTCCTATGTGCCGATTTCCCTCTCGGCACCTGTCTGCCTGCTACTCCTTTGGGGTTGCGCCAGAAAGCTTGTTCGACACCACCATTCACTGCAGCCGTCGACTCCTCAGCCACTATACGATATCCTCGGTGGCGCCGATAGCAAAGGAAATGCGTCGCTATAAGACTAAGCGCCAGCGCTGTTGCATTGCATAAGTATTTCTTCCCTATAAACATTGTTTATCTCTCGTTTCTTTTTTTATCTCCAATTTTTTCTGTCAATCAAATGATCTTCATCGATTTCATTTTATCTGGTCCATTCATTTACTTCACTTTACCCACTAGGATTCCTGGGCCTTTGCTAAAACCGTTTTTTGTATTTTCTATTTTTGTCCACTGCACTACCCATCGTTGAACGTGACAAGCCCCTAGTTGTTTCTGAGAGCCAATTTGGAGTCAACTGTCGGTTAGTGTGAAAGGATTCTTATCCAGCTTGATCGTCCTGCCAGGAGTGACTTTCTTTTACGATCAAATGTTCCAATGCTCCACATACGAGAGAAGTTGACTGTCACCAATCCTGTAGTATGAAACGAAACTAAGAGACCATGTCTTAACGGAACGATCCCAAGAAAGGTTGACAGCATCGACTACTCCTAGTTGCACTTGGAGAACCTTGCCACGAATTTAGTGACTCTATTCTTCAGGCCTTGGCGGACCCTGGTCTTCGGTCTGGGCTCTGCCTTTTGCCTATACTTGGGCTTGTTCCAGTCTGTAAGGGGATCACGCTCTTCTTGTTCGGCTACAACATCAGCAGCATCAGTATTTCTTCCTTGGTCTTGATCGGCTTCTTTCTTGTCAGCTTCATCCTTCTTCTTAGCATTCTCGTAGAGGGCATCCCTGATGTCAAGGTTGTGGCCATCATGATAGGGATGTTGCATACATCCTCCACGCGACTTGACAGTAAACCGTTCACCACAAACCCTACCGCTTCCGAGGATAGCTGTACAATTGGCCACGTGCAATTTGTCATAGCAAGCATTTGTGACTTTCTTACCACACTCAGTACAGTGGTGGGGTTTGGCAGGTCGGGCACCAGTGATCTCATTTCGACACAGGTTGACAGGTACCATTGTGATCGTGATTGTTTCTTACTTTGTGTCTTTTTGTGAGTGTTCGACGAAACACTTTGTGTGATTTCGTAGGTCGTGTGTGTTTGTGAGTTATCAATGTACGCCGCCGATGAAGAAAAAAGGTTCCGGGAATTTTACAATCACGTTAAATAATATGAAGCTCAGAATTGTTAACACACAAACATTTTAAACGTAAATAAAGGTATGTAATGGTGTAGAACAAGCAACTGACCGTATTCTCATACCTACTTCATACATTCACAATGCGATGCATTGTGTAAGAACTTCGATTCCTTCACATAGTTCAAGAATATACCTCCCAATCACGCGTTCGTTCGACAGTATATAAACATGTAAGCACTCATGCATTCATTTCTCCAATCAATTCCATCAATTTCCACTCTACGAATTCACCTGGTTCTAGAAGACTATCACAGTTTCGAAATCGGTTTATTCATTCCATCCACCACGATGTCGGGTATTCAGGTAGAATTAGATCAGACACACGCCGGTGGATTGTGTTTCTCGCCTACAACCATGAATCTCATCCCAAAAGCTCTGGTGGCTTTCATTCAGCGACTGTTTTGGCATAGCCAAACGCAACACGAACATCCTGTTGAAGCGGATGAAGCTGAGGATACAGAGAGCTCAGAGTCATCGTCTGAGGATTCGGAATATGAAGACCCAGAAGATAAAGACCTTAAAGATGAAGATTTGGAAGGTGCTGAACATGAACTTGAGGATGAGCATGAGGAAGATGACGAAGAGTTACATTATTGGGGACCAATCAAAGACATCCCAAATGAACATTTCATCAAGCTTATCATACGCCTCATCAATCCAGATCAAGACCCTGATGGCGTTTTCGTAAGCGAACGATCTGAAGGTTCCTATCACCACGTTGCCAATGTTACCTTTACCGGGGGCAAAACCTGGGCCGTCAAAGTCCCCGCATGTGGTTGGGGCGAGCGATGGAAAGAAGACAAAGCCCAGGCTCTTCGATCTGAAGCCCGAACTTTGTTATACGTCCGTCGCCACACGCGCGCCCCCGTACCAGTCGTCATAGGATTCGACGACACAATGGATAACGAGATAAATGCTCCCTATATTGCCATGGAGTGCATCGAAGGATCTCACGCTTCGAATATCTGGTATGATATAGACGAGAATGGCGACTGGACCTTCTCACGTAAACCATCACCAGAGCGAATGCAAAAGCGTCACTTGTTCTTGACTACCCTCGCACAAGCAATGGCTGAGCTTCGTCATCTCGAATTCGACCAAATAGGCACACTCAACTTTGACCAAGACCTAGACAACCCCACTATATCTCCCAAATGGCAACATGGTGACGAAAACACCCAGACCACCCCATGCAACGCCTCCAAAGAATACCACACGACCTGGGGCCTAAAACACTGGCAAAAGCCCGCTGGCCCCCAAGGCATCGGCATATCCAAAATCCTCAACTACACCCTCGATGCCTCCCCCCTCGCCACATCGAAAAACATCCCCTCCGACGAAAAAGAAACCTTCGTCCTCGCCCACCCAGACCTAGATCTCCAAAACATACTCACAGATTCAGAAGGCCGCGTCACAGGTATCATAGACTGGGACGGTGTATCCACAGTCCCTCGTTGCGTGGGCTACGCCAGCTACCCCATCTTCCTGCGCTACGACTGGACGCCAGAGTACGGATGGCCGAATACACGGTATGGCCGTGAGCCCTTCCTTTCCGTACCCGAGTTACGTTCTTATCGTAAGCGTTACACGCAAGCGATTTCGACGGCGATGGATGGAAAAGGTGATTGTGTGTATACTGCGAAAAGCCATATTTACGTTGCGTTTCATCTCATGTATTTTCCGTATGCGCCGTATCATGGCGTTCCGTCGGATTTTATTAGGAAGATGCTGCATCATATAATGCCGTATGAGTGGGCGCAGCATGTGGAGGAGGGAGTTGGGGAGGGGG